>VUQH01090074.1:7800-29448 GCA_015106775.1 Etroplus canarensis | reverse complement strand
GCCCTGGGGGCCCCCCCCCCCCCGAAGAGCTGGAAGCGGTGGCTGGGGAGAGGAAGGTCTGGGCTCCTCTGCTCAAACTGCTGCCTCTACAACCCAGACCCCGGAAAAGAGGTAGTGGACAGATGGATGGATGGACAGCTGGATGGACGGATGGACGAATGGATGGAGGGATGGATGGGTGGATGGCTGGCTGAATGGACAGATGGATGGATGGATGGACGGAGGGATGAATGGATGGATGGATGGATGGATGGAGGGACCGATGGATGGATGGATGGATGGATGGATGATGGATAGATGGATGGATGGATGGACAGATGGATGGATGGACGGAGGGACGGATGGATGGCTGGATGGATGGATAGATGGATGGATGGACGGAGAGACCGATGGATGGACAGATGGATGGGTGGATGGACGGATGGACGGATGGCTGCATCAGAACTGCCATGCGAATCCCTCCATGCTCGTCATCCTTCCTCAGCCCAGCTGTGACCTCACACGCAGCACAAACTGTGGTTTGTCCTGCAGAGCTGAGAGAAGAAACAACGCCCGATGTGGTGAGATCTCAGGCTTCTCTGTCCTCCTCTTCCTCTTTAATCCCGCTGTCCGTCCTGTAAATGGCCAGATAATGGACACTAATTCCATCAGCCCCGTCTTCACTCGGCTAATGCACCCACTTCCTATGTGTGATGGACAGATGGAAAGAGGAGAAAAAGTGAGGGAGGGAGAGGCGAGCTCTGTGGGATTTGATTGCATGTATGTGTTTGTGGTGAGAAATGGAGAGAGGAGGAGGAAAACTGTGGAGAGAGAGAGGGAAGAGAGGAGTTTAAAAAGTGGAGGAGAAAGGTGGAGAGAAAGGAATCTGCTGCCTGACACTGATATTGCTGGATAACAAGGTGATTTATGAAGTGTGTGTGTGGTGCATTCATCTCTCTAGATGAAACCACATGCAAACGTACTGTATATGGGCACACACACACACACACACACACACTCTCAACCTTTTTAGCTGCTGATTGCATCAGTCTGAGAGCTGTAGTAATCGCTGCACAGCGCACACTCACACCACAGAGAGACGCACAGCATTAGTGAGCTTCTCTATCTTAGCTCTTAATCAGCCGCCACTTTGATTTCCAGATAAAAAAACACGGCAAATGTTCAGCATGCAGGCTGACTTCAGCCGCTCTGGTTACACACCGCGCACACGTGTTATGAATTAGATCAGCGTGAGCTCATAGGGGGAGATCGTTCATATATAAATGCAGTAATGGCTTCACGGGTTGTCAGAGAAGCACATGGGCCCATTGTGAGATCAGACAAAGTGTGTGTCGGCAGGCCGAGCCAGACCAAACCTGCTAATGCACGCTTTAGGTCCCAATAACCTGCGTAAACCTGAACAGATCGACCAATAATCTGCAGATGAACCAGTAAACGGTTGCATCTTCCTCTACGTTCCTTTGCACGCGCACACAAGCAAACGTGAAGAACTCTTCTGGTCGGAGTTAGAACGTGAAAACAAGAAGGTCTGATCTGATCTAGCTGAAGGAGACCCGCGTTCCTGTCCTGGTCAGACCTCGGTCCGTGTTGGGGCTGGGCAGTCGGATCAGATGGAGGTCAGCTGACGCGCCGAAGTCACCTCGGCGCTCAGAGCTCAGGTGCCCGGTCCGACCAGGCCGAACAAAGCCGTCCATAATTTGCGTGTCCAATTAGAAATGTGAGGTTCACTCACGCCAAATCAATCAGTCGAAGTTCTTCAACAGCACTTCCGTTTCTACCAGCAAACCATCCACAGCAGTCATACTGTGTTCATTAAACGTGAGAAAAATGAGGCACTGGCGTGAAGCGTTTTACACTAAATGGTAAAACAGACATAAGAAATGAGGTTGGTAAAACACCAGATGCAAAATAATGAATGAAATTAGTGAGACTGGGCTCAAAGATTAAATAAAGATTAAATAACACTCAGACAGTGCTGTCTATTATTGTAGCATTAATACATGCGAGGGCATTTGACTCACTGCTTATATAAATTATGCTGCATATTAACTACGCCTGCATGTCAGCTGTATTCATACCTTTTATAAAAAGAGTTTGTAGCTCTCCAGTGCCGTGCCATCCATATTTCACAATAATCACCGCTCCAAGTACCGGTCAGAATTTGTTGATCGCACAAATGTTTCTTCTAAGTCACAATCGAGGCCTTATTTGAAATTTTACAAGCATTTTACCATTTTCACAAGAATCTCTACTCCTCTTAGAGTAGCGATACTTTCGTGAAACTCGTACATAACGATCACATAACGGGTCTACACCCAACCTGTGTTCCGGATCAAGTCCGCCTTTGCCGTTTTGCCTTTACCTTTCCGTTTCTTTAAGACGTTGCTCTCCCAGAGTGCCGGTCTGAATTTTACGGCTCATAAAACGAGCGTTTGCATCTGCCCCATAACCATGGTGCAAAATCAAGTCAGTTTTATGGTCTACCTAAAATAACTCAAAATCATAAAATGCACAGAAAAAATGTACTGAGGTAAAAAAAATTGTTAATTAGTAGCAAAGCTAATTTAAATGTTTGAAAAATCACAAATTTAACCCTGCAGTCACTAAAGATGTTTTTCCCCATCAAGAGCTGAACAGTGATCACCCAGCTAACTTTAGCCAAGGCAGGGACACAAGTACCTCCTACAATACAGCGGGAAGGGCATCCAGTGTAAAATCTGTGCCAAATCACCTTTGTGTATTCATCTGCTGAGATGACTCCTTGGGGAAATACAGCTAAGCAGCTGAAGGTGCTTACTGACTAAAGGTTTATTTACGGCATAATAATGTCTTGAGCTGCTGAAGGTCGGGGCCAGTCAAGGACTCGGGCCGGTTTCCTGGATGCGATCCTCGTTTCTGAGCCTCCTGGACTTCTCAGTGGATTTTAAATCTCGTTAGAATCTGTAACGCAGCCGGCCAATGAAACACAACATCACTGTCTTTCTGTACGTCGCACACTACACTAACCCGTGAATAAGGATGGATCGGATGGTGTTACATCACCGGCTGCTCCTGGCAGTCCTAACAAAACCCCAGGTAGAAATGTGATCATACCTGTCAGTTATAGTTCTGCACTTCATATTGTGAACACGGTGGATTAATGTTCTCAAACTGGTTTAAAACAAACCACAAAAATGACCAAGTTTGACTTACCAACAATGCAAAAGGATGCCTAAGAAGCTACGTGCAGCGAAGCAAAGTCACTTCGATGTAAAAATTGATAAACTAATCTCTCTTCTCTGTTCCCTCACCCCCAACCTGTCGAGGCAGATGGCTGCCCCTCCCTGAGCCTGGTTCTGCCAGAGGTTTCTTCCTGTTATAAGGGAGTTTTTCCTTCCCACCATTGCTGAGTGCTTGCTCATAGGGGATCATCGGATTGTTGGGGTTTTCCTTTTAACACTGTTTTATTTTTACCCTACAGTGTGAAGTGCCTTGAGGCGACTTTTGTTGTGAATTGGCACTATATAAATAAAATTGAATTGAATTGAATTGAATTGAATTAACTGTGTTAAAAATCAATCCAGCAACCCTAAATGAAAAGCCAAAGGATTCCTTTGGGCAGTGTCTAACTTTACAGCAGGGTCACTGTGGGTTTAGGTAAGTAAAGCTATTTGGTTAAGGTTAGGACAGGGTCATGATTAAAGAAAACCAATGTTCATTGCTTGTTGGAGACTGGATGCAAACCACCATGTCCACAGTTTAGCAGGCAGTTTGGGTGTCTGCTCTGAACTCCTTCCTGAGAGGTTTGGCTGTACAGTAACAACATAATCCTCATGCTTTAATGCTCGGAACAATAGTCACCCCATGGGGGACCCAGCCTGTCCAAACAGTGCACTGTTTCCCCTCAGCAGACTGCTACAGATGTACTTTTACAACTAGACTTAAAATTAAATCTTACCAGTTAATGGAGACTGACATCTATCCTGATGATTTTGGAGCTGATGGGCCTTTGGGAAGCACCATTGTGTCTCTTTGAAGCTAAAAAGAGGTCACTCATTAGCTTGTGCAGGCTTAAACTATGATCTCAATGGAAAATTGCAAAAAATGCAAATATGTTGAGACATTCTGCACTTGTGAAAATGGCTCTTCTGCTTTGTACCCTGTCTAAGACAGCTACAGTTGCATTTCTTCAATTGGCTGCATGTCTCTGATCTGCATTTCTGGTTATAAATATGCATACCAGTTCCCTACATGGTTTAAAGTATGTTATTTATCCTTAAATTTATTGTCTAGTCTGTAAAGGTGGCCCAATTGTATATGTTTGATAATTATATAGGACTGTCTGTTATTGTAAATGTAAATTAAATGGGTTTATTGCTGTACATCTTATTTTATAACATCTTTTTTTGGACACACTGTATGAGTGTAAGAACAACTGCAGATAAGTCACAGTTTTGGGGTATTTTGTGTGTTCTTTTTTTTGATGAATCTACAAAGTGAGGTGAGCCAAATGCCCCCTGTTAAATCTGGCTAACTGTCCAGTGCTTACAGTATGCTCTGGTGCCAAACCTGAGTGTTTATATGTTGTAAGAACAACACCAACCTATTGCTATCAGATACATCATAGGGACACAATAACTGCTTGCAAAAATGATTGATGGGGCCGTATTTTGGGGGAGGACAGTCCTGTTATTGTGGACAGTCACAGCCTCAAAAAATATTTCCCCTTGCTACAGCAAAAAGCTTCACAGGCTCTTGCAGCCTGCCATCCGCTGTCCTCAGGCACAGCCAGAGGCTTTTCTCAGCACACTCTGCCGGAGTTGGGTTTCACTCATGCTAGCACTGCAACGAAGTCCACATCGTGCACAAATTTAAAAAACCCTCTGGAGGTCAGTGGGTTTCCGTGTCAGGTTTATCACAGCCCCAGTAGGGCTGGACAGCTGGTTTTGGGGTTCGCCAAGGTGGGGGTTGGCCTGGCTGAGAGAAAAAGACAGCAGGGCCGCACCTGTTGGGGTGACTTATGATGAACGGCAACACGGCTTTGAAAACATGCAGTGGCTGAGCTCAAACTCTTATTGAACTTGCACAGGAAATAGTGTGGTGGCTTACAAAGTGATTTGTCTCAGGTTCCTTGTAAATTGTAAAAATTCAGATTATCCATCCCCACTGGCTGGCAAATTGAGCTTTATCTACAAGCAGTTTGACTACCTGAACCAAATCTGAGCTTTGCCACATCGTGTTTTATTGCTTTTTTGTTATTTTGAAATGTATTTGAAAGTAGAAACAAACAAAAAAGAAAACAAAGGAGAAGAAAAGAAGCATCCAGTTCTCAATTTCTTGTATTAGCTTTCAAACCTTAGTAATTGATGCACTTAAATCAGAAATAGCCTCAGGCCTTGGGTCCAGGTTACAAATTTCACTGCATGTTTCAGCTTGTGTAGATAATAATGTAGTGACAGGACTGTCTTAGCAATGTAATTAAAGCTGTTTCAAGTTAATGTACGCTCCATGGACAAAAGTATTAGGTCACTTTCACATTACACCTGCAGGAGCTTTTATGACATTCTATTGTAAATCCATTGGCAGTAATATGGATTTGGTCCACTCTTCTGTGATGGCTTTTGACAAGATTTTGGAGTGTATCTGTGGGAATTTTTGCCCATTCATCCAGAGGAACATTTGTAAGGTCAGACATTGATTTTGAGCAAGAGGGCCTGGTTTACAGTCTCTGTTCTAGTTTATCCCAAAGGTATTCAGTGGGGTTGAGGTCAGGGCTCTGTCTGGGTCAGTTAAGTTCTTACACACCAAACTCAGCCGACTGTGCTTCTATGGACCTTCCTTTGTGCACCGGGGAATTGTCATGCTGGAACAGAAAAGGACCTCCACAAAGGGTTTCCACAAAGTTGGAAGCATATAATTGTCTAAAATGTCTTGATAAGCTGAAGCATTAAAATTTTCCTTCACTGGAACTAAGGGGTCCAGGCCAGCCCCAGAAAAACAACCCCATAGCATTATCCCTCCTCCAGCAAACTTCACAGTTGGCACAGTGCTGTCGGGCAGGTAACGTTTTCCTGGTATTCACCAATCTCAGACTCCTGCACACTCTCAGATAGAGAAGCGAGATTTGTCACTCTACAGAACAGTGTCCACTGCTCCAAAGTCCAGTAGTGATGTGTTTTACAACACTTGGCATTGTGTTTGGTGATGTAAGGTTTGCATGCAGCTGCACAGCCACGAAAACCCATGCCAAGAAGCACCCAATGCAGAGTTTTTGTGCTGATGCTAATGCCAGAGAAGGATTGGAACTCAATTATTGAGTCAGAAGAGAGTTGGCAACTTTTATGCGCTATGCACCTCAACACTTGGCAACTCAGCTTTGTATCTTTATGTGGTCTGCTACTTCATGGCTGAGTTGCTGTGATTCTTAAATGCCTCCATATAGCAATAATACCACTCATAGTTGATCTTTGAATATGCAGGAGGGAAAAAATTTCACCAAATTACTTTTTACAACAATGGCATTATTACAGTATCACATGTCTGTGAGCTCTTTAGAATCACCTATTCTTTCACAAATTTTTGTAAAGGCAGACTGCATGGCTTGATGCTTAATTTTATACACCTGTAGCAACGGAACTGAATGAAACACCTGAATTCAATGATTAAGAACTCAATACTTTTGTCCATGGACCATACGTCTTTCATGGAATAGTCATCTTCTGTTAAAAGTGAACTATTACAGATCAGGTAGCTTAACAACATGTTGAATCAGTTTGGTTCAGTTATAAAAATGTGACTTAAGTAAGTGTCTCATTTTCTGTTTTACACGTTACAGTAGTAGTGATAATAGTAACAGATTATTGAATCCTCTAGCCTTTTCTCCTGTTTTGCTCACATATTAAAGTTTAATATCAGTCTTATCATTAAAGCGTTTAATACAGAATTAGCTCAAATATTGGAAACAGGGAAAAAAGTTTGCAAAGGTGACTTTCAGGAAAACTGGTTTACTTGTTTGTTAATAGGAAATATTTGTAAATCTGGGCCCAACGGTCTTCTCTTCTTTGTGTAGGGGCAAAAATATTTGGAATCACTCCAAACAATATTGAGTGAGAAAGCTGTAACCGACATTCACTAAATGGCCACGATATAATCCCAGGGGATAAATGTTGGTATCAAAGTAAAAAAGTGCTTGTTTTTGCCCCTGACAGCCTCAGTTAGGAGGCATTTTATTGTGTGTTTTTAAAGGATGTTCCTGGACTAAAATGATGGATTAAAACACAAATGATGCACCAATTATTGCTGAGGTCTTCCAAAACCAAAGTATTACAGTCTACTTGCAGTCCATTTTACCTACTTAGATACATTTCATGCAAATGGATCTTAAAACAGTGCCTCAGTTTCACATTTAACAGCACATAACCTCACATGAACAGCCCTACCAACACAGAGGTAATGTTCACTGTTCACCACTAATTTTATTTTTAAACCAGAGTTAAAACAGTATGTGCCCCAGGTGGGGACACAAGCGACTCTCACCATGGAGGGTTGCATCAGGCAGGGCATCCGGTGTAAAATCTCTGCGAAATTACCAATGCAGCTTAATCTGCTGTGGCGACCCCTTGGGGAGAATACAAGGAAGCAGCCAAAGGTACATATACACTGCATGCACAATTATTATTCAAGTTGCATTTAAGGCTTTTACTGGCTAGCCATGCAGTGGAGTACTTTGATGCATGAGATGGAGCATGATCTTCCATAAAAATAATGGTCTTCTTGAAAGATGCAGACTTTTTCCTGTACCATTGTGTGAAGAGAGTGTCTTCTAGAAACTGGCAGTAGGTTTGAGAGCTGAGTTTCAGAATCAGAAACAGAATACTTCATTAATATTTGAGTCTATTTTCAACTTGAAAAGGTCCAACAAGCTCATCTTTAATAATTCCAGCCCATACCACTACCCCACCTCCACCTTGCTGGCATCTGAGTCAGAGTAGAGCTCTATGTCCATTGCTAATCCAGTCACAGGCCCATCCATCTGGTCTGTAAAGAGTCACTCTCATCAGTCCATAAAACTTTTGAAAAATCTGTCTTCAGATATTTCTTGGCCCAGTCTTGGCGTTTCAACTTATGTGTCTTGTTCAGTGGTGGTCAACTTTCAGCCTTTCTTACTTTGGCCATGTCTCTGAGCACTGAGCACCTTGTACTTCTTGACACTCCAGGTAGGTTGCAGTTCTGGAATATGACAGCACTGGAGGATAATGGGTTTCTGGTAGCTTTACGTGTGATTCTTCTTAAATCAGTTAATTTGCATCTTTTTCCATCAGCACATTTCTTTCCACCCTTTTAGGTATTTGCAACAAAGCTTTGATGGTTTTGTCGTCATGTGCTAATATCTTGGCACTTTCAAGAGTGCTGCATCCCACTAAATGATTCTTTATAGTTTTTGACTTTTCAGAGTCTTTTTGATCTCTTTTCTGGCCCATTTCACCTAAGGAAAAGAAGCTGCCTAATAAGTATGTACACCTAATATAGGGTGTTGATCTCCTAAGGCTAAATCCTCCCTCATTACACAAATGCACAGCACCTCGTACACTTAAGTCCAATAGACATTCAAGTTTATACAGTTTGGAGATGGAAAGTATGCATAAAAGTGATGATATGGTCAAAATACTCACTTACCTAATAATTGCGCTTGCAGTGTAGTTAGAAAAAGTATGCCTCAGATTTCAGGTGTTTCTGCTCAGATTTTCACCTGTGATTGCCAGCACTGTTGCATAACAGTTATTATGTAATCTTCTTCATAATGGGACTTCATCCTCCATATTTTTTGAGCCCTATTTGTAAAGAAAACCATCCAGTCTGGGAAGAAGATGACACAAACACTCTGAAGCTACACTTACGTCTGCTCTTGCCAAAGCAGGCTCACAGTTGCCAAGCTGGCTCATAAACACAAGCAAGCCTTTCTTATCAGTCACATTACCAACATTCAGAGGTGTCCACAAATAGCCGGTCTGTAGATATTGTCTCGAATCTGCTTTTTAAAGCTGTTCGCTTGAGTTCAAACTAATAGGAAACAACGAGGCAATCTGAATGCATTCATAAAAGAAATACTCTCACTAGCAGGAGTCTAAGGCTTGAACTCCCCTGTGCCTGTGATGTAGGTGGATGCAGTGTTAGCCTCTACGTAAGCATGCTGGACAGACTCAGCCATGTGCCAGACCAGCTTGTGTTTGGTGGAGCAGTGGGGTCGAGGCGGCCGGCCTGAGGCTGCAGGATCCCCGGGGAAGCAGCAACTTCACAGTGGATCATCTTCAGCTGACTGTGCAGCAGTCGAGTGAGCCGGGGCACACTTCCATGCCCCAGCTGTCAGCACAGGGGTTGTATAATGCTTTGATCAGGGGAAATCAGCAGATGGCCAGGTGTTAGGTGATCAATAACAAATATTTTTGTGGTGACACAGCATTTTTTTAAAACTTTTTTGACCTTCTCTGAAGATTTTCAAGTTCTTTTGGATCAGAAATAATACCTTATAGTGCTGGGCTGTAGGCATTCAAAACACACTTCTAAAAAAATTTTGAAGGAAAAAAAATAAAAACAATGCTCTTATAGCCCACACACTAGTAGCAGGGTTTGGAACTCTTGAGTCTTGAGCCTGTGTAGAATTCTCTTTTAATGACAGCACTGTCTGACCAAAAATTAAATAAAGATCAAAGCTAGTTTTGCCTTTGTGCATCTGTGAATTCAGTTCAGACAGCCCAGCTTCAAGTTAGTCTGACTTTACGTTGAACCTTTGTCTCTGGATCATGAACAAAGTTGTTATGGTTAATTAAACAGAACTGAAAACAAACTATGGGGGGTAAATATATTTTATGCTTCTGAAATAAATCTATAACTAACACTGAAACTAATTACAAGCTGAACAAAAATGAGCCAATAAGTCTTTGTAGTTACTGAGTCAGCAGAATATTGGTACACTCTATGTGCCTTTAGCACTCGGTCACTTTGTGGCTGACTTGCCGTGGTTGATAAACACTTTCACTTTGCAATAATTCCTCTTAACGATTGTGGAATATCTACAGGGGAAGAAACTTCATGAACTCACTTGCAAGTCAGTTCAATTTAATTCAGTTTTATTTATATAGCACCAGTTCATAACAAAAGTCACCTCGAGGTGCTTTATACTGTAAGGTGAAGACCCTATAATATTAGAGAGAAAACCCAATAATCAGACGATCCCTTATGAGCTGCACTTAGCAACAGTGAGAAGAAAGAACTCCCTTTTAACAGGAAGCGATCTGCAGCAGAACCAGGCTCAGAGAGGGGCAGCCATCGTCCTCAACTGGTTGGGGGGTGAGAGTATAGTAAGGAGAAAAAAGGAGAGCATAGGGAGACTAGAACAACAGACTATGGGGTGGAGAAGACAAAACTGAATAACATGTAGTCACAGATAAATGCATGAATGTGAAAAGAAATGGGTGAAAAAGAAATGGTCAGTCCATTATAGGAATTCCCCTAGCAGCCTGAGCCTATAGCAACATAACTAAAGAACAGTTCAGGGTAAACTGACCAAGCCCTAAATATATCAAAAAGGAAAATTTTTAAGCCTAATCATAAAAGTAGAGAGGGGGTCTGTCTTGAGAATACAAACTGAGAGCTGGTTCCAGAGGAGAGGGGCCTAATAGCTGATGGATCTGCCGACCATTCTACTTTTAGAAGGTACTTAAGTACTTAGTACTTAGTAAGGTACTCTATTTGGAAAATATGGAACTGTGAGATGTTTAAGATGGACTAGTACCAGATTATTCAAAACTTCTATTGAAGACTATCTAAGGAGGATGATTTTAAATTAGATTCTTTATTCAACAGGGAGCCAGTGAAGCCAGCCCCTGTCAGTTATCTTGCTGCAGTATTTCCAATCAACTAAAGGCTTTTTGGGGAGCTTTTAGAACAGCCAGGTAGTAATGAGTTAAAATAGTCAAGCCTATAAGTAATAAAAACTTGTTGCATAAATGTTTGTAAAGACAGACCACATGGCTAGGAGCATGACTTTACCATTGGCAAAGGGACTCATTGATTAGGTGTGGCCCAATACTTTTCTCCATATTGTGTATCTGTTACATCAGTAATAAGTATTGTCTGTAAAGAACGTCACAGTTGTAATACCTGAATGTTTGTGCTTGTGTCTTTCAGAATGAAAAGAGTCCAGTTTCCTGTGAAGGTTTGCCGTTCAGCTCTGGAGGTTCACATGCGAGGGAAACCCAAGAGCGTCTCAGTGGAGACCAAAGCTGGTCAAGCCATTGCCGATTTCAAGAAGAGTCGAGACGGTTTCATCCTGCTGGTCCCTGCTAATTAATAGTAGATTAAACCATTAAAAGTTGCATCTCATTCATATCTGAAGCAGTAAAAACATCAGCCAGCTTCATGTAAAGACGTCAAGGCAAGACTTTGGTAGAAGTTTGTTTTGAGAAGCAGCAGCTTACATTCATGTATATTTTTCACAGAAGTTTTAAAGTATTAATCTGAGCAGAGTTGCTGGCAGAATCTGCTTTCTTACTCCAGAGCTGCAGGAATTCAGAGTCCACTGGAAAATGTGAGATATTTTAATGTTTTGTTCACTTTTGTGTAGAAACCCAAGAAGCAGCTAAAATATTTTCATGTATAATACTGTTCTTTGCTTTAAATGATATTTTTTTAAGTTTTATAAAGTATAAAAAGATATTTTTTAAAGACAGGAACAAAAACATAAAAAGACACCTTTTTAATGACCAATTATACATCACAACAGATAGAGAGAACAGATTCCAAACATATTTTTGTGTTGTGTTGCACTGCTGCTTGCAGACTAAGATAATTATTCCATGTCAGAAGTAATAAAAGGAGAACAGAAAAACAAGACAGTGTAGGAAAATTAATTATTCAAGGTTCACTTAAGTCAGTTCTCTGTTTTTTAATTTCTCCCTAATGCTTTGTCACATGAACAGACAGAAGCTCTATTATGCAGTAATTAAAACCCCTCTAAAGTGTTTAGTGTTAAGTGGATGTAAGGATTTTCTTCACAAATAGACTTAGTTTCAATGTTAGTGTTTGTAAAGATGCTTCTCCACCCTGCAGGAAGTGATATGTTAAAAGACCATCACTGTAAACTGTCCTCTAAGCAGCAGCTATCAAGTCCACTGTCCGTAGAAAACTGGACTCTGTGACGCAGGAGCCGCTTCCTCTCTCATCCCCTCAGTGCCCTCTGCATCAGATCAGCTGGGCTGATAAACAAACTCCAGCACTGCAGATGGAATTTTACAGGATTTCCGAGGACTTGAAGTTGAAAATTTCTTGTTTATTTATTGTACTATCCAGTTGTGGCGATTTGTTTCTTTCATTTGTGAACATTTTGAGAGTTTTGTCTGTGAGATTTCAACTTCAGTTGTACCACAAACATCTCCTGTTGGACTCTTAACTTTTCCAGGATCTCAAATAAAGTAAGACATTGAATAAAATGTGAATTTATTGTCCCATGAGAAGCTACACTAAGCTGACAGTTGAAAAGCAAGTGCGTTCATTTTGTTTAAAGTTTGCAAAGTTGAGCAAGAAAATTCTGGGTCTGATTATGGTGTTTCTGTAGGTCATACCAGGTTTGCACTGTTCACCATTTTTGAGGTTTGTGGAATTTTTATGAACATTTTCATGTCTAACCAAAAGCAGATAGAAATATGTGCGCTTGTGTTAAACCCAAAATACAATGGAGGAGGAAAGTATAAAGTTAGCACTGTTTAAAGGTAAACACTGTGGCAAAATTTCTGTTGTTAGTCATTAAGTTTGTTTTCTTGACGATTTCATTCTGCTTTTATTGGAGCCAGTTAGTATTAAGATAAATCTTAATACTAACTGGCCACGGGGGCCCACAAACCAGTGTACTCCTAGTGCCAGTCCCAAGCCCAGGTAAATAGGGAGAGTTGTGTCAGGAGGGCACCTCGTGTAAAATCTTCACTAAATCAAATATGCAGATTCATAAATCAACTTCTTCTTCTTCTTCTTCTTTTGGCTGCTCCTGTTAGGGGTCGCCACAGCGGATCATCCGCCTCCATCTCACCCTATCCCTTGCATCCTCTTCCCTCACACCAACCCTCTGCATGTCCTCCTTCACTACATCCATGAATCTTCTCTGTGGTCTTCCTCTTCTCCTCCTGCCTGGCAGCTCCATCTTCAACATCCTTTGTCCAATATATCCACTATCCCTCCTCTGAACATGTCCAAACCATCTCAGCCTTGCCTCTCTGACTTTGTCTCTAAACTTCTCAACATGAGCTGTCCCTCTGATGTACTCATTTCTAATCCAGCTTGGAACTCCTGTCTTAAAAATGATTATGTATAGCCCACCAGCACTGTCATACAGTATTAATAAACCATACAAGTTAAAATGTAATTTTTCTTTTCACCTAATGATGGCAGCACCATGTGATGTATGGTGTAAGCTTTTGAATCATGTCTGTCACTTAAAGACTGTAAAAGAAGGAAGTTAATAGTGAGGGTAGAGATGGAAACAGTATTTAACAATATTTTTTTACTTAAACCCAGACAACTGCGTTTGCCTAATTTGAGTTCACTGTACAGAGGCACTATCAGACAACACATGCTATTATATGCAACAAACTAACCCGACAGTGGTTGTTCACCCAGTCCTGTGATTCAAATGAAAGCACCACCAAAGCAGGATATGAAATGGTCATGTTAATTACTAAACAAGGTAAACCTTTTAAGGAAGGTGAGTTTATTAAAGACTACATCATGAAAACTGTGGAGAACATTTGCCCCGAGATACATGTATTGTCATGAGGGACTGTTGGCCCTTGTGGGTTTTTCCATTAATAAATCTGGCACTTTGGACACCTCTGCTATTAGGTAACCAAGACTGCAAGCAAGAATAAGGCCTTTACCTTTGTAGCTCAAAAAAAAAAATCAAAAAATGGTGACTGCCAAAATGCTTGAGACATGAAAACTTGTATAGAAACATCCTTCTTTTATATACAGTCTGTGTTCACAATAGGCTGCATTTAAAGCATGATGTCTTTTTGTCTTCTTTTACACTGAGTAGTTTATGGAGTTTATTAGCAGAGTCAGGTGTTTTATGTTAGTAGTGGCTGATATCACCTCTGTTTTGCAGCAGGGATTAGCAGCAGGTTTCCGTCAATAATAGAATCAAACAACTGTAAGCAGACTTAAATGCGTAGAATCTGCTTTAATTGTTTTCTTGCAGAATTTCCATTTTAAATACAAAAACATCCACTCTCTTTAGGTGAGACGTCAAACACAGTTACTGCCCTGCCAGTGGCAGCAGCATTCCTTTCACTAAATCTGTGTGTCTCTCAGTTCACAGTCTAGGAGCTTAATTCTGTGATTTGCTGCCAGTTTTTATCCCATCTCTCTCTCCACGGTGACCTGTTAGTGCGACTCTGTGATGTCCTGCCCTTGCTGTGACTCCTGCTCTCTGACACATGCCCTGCTGTGATTCCCCAAATCTCACTGCCATATAATACTCTGCGAGTGTATGTACAGATGTGTGTGTGTGTGTGTGTGTGTGTGTGTGTGTGTGTGTGTGTATATACAGTCTTTTTGATAAGTGGGATCTGCATAATATGGAAGGCAAATATATTGTAGCTTTGTAATTTACACCACACTCAGCAAAATCTTCTGTGGTACTTTTCCTCAGAGACTAAAAATCTGCACGGCTCTGTGTTTGTGTGCAGGGCGTTCACAGTGCGTACAGGGTTATAGCTACTTCCATCAGTAGTAGGTATAATATGTAAGCACTGCAGCCCTGAACTTTTTAGACATTACCTGACAGGGCTGCATTTAATAATGCAAGTGTCCAATCAGATTAGCGGAATGGATGTCGTTTGTTGATTCAAGGCATTTCCCTCACCTAAACCACATGGAATATTTCTAGTAGTGTGTACCTATCTCAAGTGGACCATTTCCCACTGTGTGGTACATGTAAGAAACTGTGGGAAATATGCCAGGCAATTCTCCCGAAAATGTGTGAAAATGGCCTCAAACTGTTGAAGATAGCCTCTGTTTCTGTATTGTTACTGTATAAATATTTAATGTTAGATTACAGTGAAAGCTATTGGTTTAATCATAGATGGAAAACAGTAATTTTAAAAGTTCTGAAAGATGGAGTCCTCCTCATGTGCCTCACTTTGTTTTGGTTTCCTAATTTCTGCAAACAATGGACGTGTGAGTTACTGCTCTTTAGTTTTACCAAATTAAACATATTTACTGTTGTATCCAGTCTAATTTAGCTCCATTAATTATCACAAAGGATTATCCCTGAATTGTGCTGTTGCTTTATTTTTGTTTCTGATCAGATATTGTGGTTTCCCAGGAGCCCCTTCTGATCGATTGGTGGACCCCACTGTGCCACCCCGTTTAAAAAATCCTAGAAACGCCCCTAACTGTAGCATACTGCCCAGTGATCACAGGCAAAATATACATAATAATGTGTTAAACAGCAGTTAGGGAGAGACTACATATTAACGAGTGAATCTAACCAAAACATGACTTCAAATAGTTTAAAACTGATGTAGATGTAAATACAGCTTCTCTTTTTTTCTTTGAAGTCATGCTGGGACAATAAAGCCATATTGAGTTCCCTCTCAGGAGATTTAACACCAATTCACACCTTTATTCTTGCAACTGAAATGACTCTCACGTGACTGCAACATGACCTTAATGACAAAGTGTGAATGCTCCAGAGGAAGCTTTAGACGCCTTAAAACCTATTCTCTGGAGAATGGATCCTGTATATGAGGTCTAAAAGAATAAAACAGAAAATTAAACTGACGACTGACTTAGTGCCAGTAGTAATAAAATGTCTGATAGGGTCATGAAATCATGTGCTGTGTTTTGGGATCTGAAAAGCAAGAAATCCATATACATTATAAGAGAGACAGAATCCTCAATTGAAATCTATGGAAGAGCTTTGTATAAACAAAGATGGTGGTAAAAGTATAGCTTCCAGGAGAAAACCATAATGATTATTTCAATTTATATTTGACTGGTAATTGTGTCCTTGGAACCACTGAATTTAGTTCATTCAGTTAGTAGTTGAAAATAACTCTTCAAATAAATGCCTGGAGGTGATTCAAGCTCAAAAAGAAGGGCTGTTTTTATGCTCAGGGAACTGGATTGTTTTTTTTGGTGTCTCGTTGCTACATGACATTCTACTACCAGTGCAGATACGTGTGGTTTTATTTTAGGTGGTTTTGGTCTGGGGCACTTCCAGGTTTTTTTCAATGTGATGGCAAAGGAAAGGACCAAAAACAAGGCAGCAATTGGTGTAGACAACATCTGGCACAATTTTTATGCACAGTTGTACAGAGCTGTATTACATGAAAAGTGGGGTGAAAAGAAATTAAAGAACATTTGTACTGAATAAGTGTTTTACACCACAGTGCCTTTCCGGATGTTAAAGTTTCTAGTAGCATAGTCACTAATGCACCCACATACCATCAGAAATGCAGGCTTTCCAGCTGAGCGCTGATAACAAGCTGGATGGTCTCCTTTTTAGTTTAGAGGACGCAGTGACCATGATTTCCAAAAAGAATTTCAAATTTCAATTAATCTGCCCACAGAACCATTTTCCACTTTGCCTCAGTCCATTTCAATGAGCTTTGGCCCAGAGAAGACGGCAATGTTTTTGGATCAGGTTTACAAATGGCTTCTTCTTTAACCTGCATTTTTGGATGGCAGTGTTCACAGACTATGACTTCTGGAAGTGTTCCTGAGCCCATGCAATGATGTCCATGACAGAATCATGCCTGTTTGTAATGCAGTGCTGCCTGAGGGCCAGAAGATCACCAGCATCCAATACTGGTTTTGGGCCATGTCCCTTGTTCACAGAGATGTCTTCAGATTCTCTGAATATTTAAATGATATTATGTACAGTAGATAATGGAATATTCAAAGTCTTTGCAGTTTTGCATTAAGGATCATTATTCTGAAATTGCTCCACAATTTGTTGATGCAGTTCTTTTTTTACCCAATCAAATTTCTGGCTTGTTACCAGTTAACTTAAGTAGTTGCAACATGTTCCTCAACATGTTCCTATAAAAGATCTTACACTTCTTTGCATCCCAATAAGAGCTCTTCGCTCCCAGACTGCGGGCTTCCTTGTGGTAAAGTCTCACGGTCCAGATCGGGGGGCAGAGCTTTAAGTTTTCTCCTTGCCTGTGGAACCAGCTTCAAGTCTAGATTTGAAGTGTTGACAGCCTCTCTGTTTTTAAGACCAGGCTTAAAACTTACCTTTTAAATAGAGCTTATACTGAACTCACCAAAACTACTTGTTTTAATATGCTTGTTGTCTTTTACATATTTTAAACCCTTCCTCTTATTTGCTTTTTAACTTTGCTGGTTTTATTACCATTTTATTGTTATCTGTAAATTGGTTGTAGATGCGCTGTTAATCTTATTTTATTTTTTTATGTGTGTGTGTGTGTGTACATGTATATTTTCTTGTCTCTGAACTTAATATTTTGTTTCACTTTTGTCCTTTTATTGCTCTGTCAAGCACTCTGAGGGGCACATTGGTCAAACTGATTGACTGATTGATTGACTGATTATGTTGTAACTGGAGATGATTGTATTTACTTAAAATACTGCTGTGTAGATTTATCTTTAATAATAAAGATAAAGCTTTAAAATAAATGGTACAGAGTACAAAGTATAACTTTTGCAACCCAAATATGGTGGAATAGAAGTGGGTAGTAGCAGGTGTCCTCGGTAGTGTAGCAGTTTACACATTTGCCTCACATGTGAAAGGTCTCCAGTTCACAGCTGGGAGGAGACACAAGTCAGTGTTCTTCTAGTGCCATTACTAAGCCCGGATAAATGGGAGGGTTCCATCAGGAAGGGCATCCGGCATAAAATCTGTGCCAAATCACATATGTGGATTCATCTATTGTGTCGACCCTTCAGGGAAAAGGGTAGAAGCTGAAAGTACCTTTCAGAGGTAGATTCAAGCATAAATAAAGTACAAGTACATTAAGTACTTCAATAAATTGCTTGAGTTACTGTATTAAGGACAGCACAATGAACAGGTGGTTAGCACCGTTGCCTCACAGCAGGAAGGTCCTGGGTTTGAATCCACTGGCCAGCTGGGACTTTTCAGTGTGGAGTTTGTATGTTCTCCCTCCACCTGTGTGGATTCTCTTTAGGTACTCCAACTTCCACCCACAGACATGCATAAGGTCAGGTTAACTGGCAATTCTAAACTGGCTGTGGGTGTGAATGTGAGCATGAATGGTTGAAAATGTACTAAGTTACATTATGTCACTAGTCCTGTTTGGTTCTTACCCAACAGGGCCGGGCATTTAAACATCAATAGTACTGCAATCCAATGACATTGCTATAGGGGCACCAAGAAGCCTTATACTGTAATGCTCTTCCGGACACGTCACTAGTTTTGCACAGGATGCCCTTAACTTGATAATTGAAGTGGAGGACACACCTGGCAAAGCAAAATCAGGAACACATAAAACGCGTTTACATGCCAGCATCCTTTTTGTGTCAGACTAATCCAGCTTGCATGTTAGGATGTTAAGAGCTTATCCAAGAAACAAGGATATAAAAGGATATTCCCAAAACCCAGATTGTAAGCAGGGCAGTGTAGTGAGTCTTTTTGGTTTCTATTCTGAACCTTTTGTGCCTTTTTCACCCTCAGGTTTTATTAAGTAGGTGACTGAAGTCACGAGCTTCATCTCTCATGTTTGAGGTCTTATCAAAGTAAGATGAAACTAAACATTCATCAGAAATCCCTGTTGTCTGCACACCTCAGTCTTCTGCCCTCATGCTCCTATTTTGATAGCAAATTACATTTAGTGGCAAAACAAAGTTAATTGTAAATCTAATTTTGAGTTTCAGTTGATTAAAAATGAAGAAATCCAAACATCTCTACAGCTGCAGAGGGAAGCTCAGGAAACTGACCGAGTTTTGTTTACTGAGATGCCACTAGCAGCGTCTCAGCGTGAGCTTTGGACTTATATCTGTTTCTGTGGAAGCTCTGTGTTTCTGCGCCAAATGAAGCCCTCCAGAGTTGCTGTGTTAATCTGTTCTTGCTATTCTGCACCAAAACCACAGCTCTTCTACCATTTACAGCTCCACCAATCATTCATTGAATTCTGTATGTTAGAAAACAGAGATTATACGCTATATTTGTATGTGTGTAATCCTTTAATCATTCATGTAAAAGCCCTGATTTAATCAATTACATGTAAGAACAGCGTTTGAAGCCTCTCTATCACTGATTATCAAGCATGTTTCGCGTGTGCCTTCAATGCATGCAAATACATTTTAAACAGATGAGCAGTTAATCATCAGATCAAATGAGGATATTTTGCCTCTCCAACCGGCATCTTTTTCACAAACACAAGTTGTATTCATCAGGCTTTTATTCCCTCTGCTTTTTGATGGGTTTAGTTTGATGGCAGCTCTCCACAAATGCAACAATTATTTCCCCAATTGTTTCCTCGTCACATTCACAGCTGCTGCTGCCAGGCATTTCTTCCACATAATTTTTCCAGTCATTTTCCTCGCTGACAACTCCAATCACATCCCTTTTCACTGTGAACAAAAACCAATATTGCAGGCATGAACACAATACTGCAATCAGCTGTGTGGTTAGAATGTAGATCGACTCTAACAGGGTTTCATCTGATGTTTGCTATGGATTATGATGAAGTTTCTTGGTCTCTTATAGCAGTCATGTACAAACAGGGTTCTTCTACATCTAATCTAATTTATCAGGGCCGGCAATTGTTGATGCAATCACTTAAACCACCGTGCAATTCCATTACAAAAAGACTGGCACCTGGTCCGTCTCTCTTTAGAGATTAGCAGCCCTGCAGCGAGGATTTGGTAATGAGTTGGAGAGGATTTACCAGTGGGAATATAATGTGTCCCAGAGCTGCTGTGTTTTTCCCCCTAAATCCTCTCAGTGCAGAGCGGCCACCGGTTTGGTGAGCCCTGCAGGTTTTCCAGCATCCCTCCGTCATCAACCAGAGGGGAGGTCACATGCGACAGATTACAGTAACATGAGGGGGAGATTGGTTTTTATTTTGGCTCGCTCTGAGCCAACATGCCATCGGCTGGAATGCCTACTAATCGGGAAATGTTTGCTAAACCACAGAAACCAAACTTAAATTTTACATCTGTGCCATAAACTTAGATTAGCTGGCATCAGTGGAAGATGGAAAGGTAAAAGTGTGATATGAAGAACATCCATAATGCGAAGGGTTGCTTTTGTCTCTTGTGTTGACTTTCTTCAAATGCACATAGACAGCAGGTGTTTGTTTGTACTATCACCAGACACTGCCACAACCTAAAAATCATCCAACAACCATCATGCATGATGATCTGCTCTGAGAAGCTGTATACTGGCTTGCTAAAGGGATCAGACCTCCAGTTTAAAGCTTTATTTAGAGTACTGCATTAGATCTATATCCCACACGTGGCAGCAATATGAACAATTGTGATCAGGTTGCTTATTACTAATATGCAGTGTAAATACAGTGTACTGATTGGCAAAAGGCGTCACCTCCATTATATAAAATTTATCATAGCCTATGTAAGATGTAACCACTGTGATGTCACCCACTGGTTTTAGATTATGTATTTTGAACTGTGTGCCACATTAGCATTTTGGCTGCCACTAGGTTAGTTGATTAGCAAGGTTAGCAAGCTGCATTGATTAACTTTATAGGTTTAATGCTGAGACACAGTCATGTGAAAAAGAAAGTTTTCACTGGACTCTGTGCAATCCTGTTAAAAATTAAGTACACCCATTATTGCTTCTATAAGAATAAAGAGGGTAAGTATCAGCCAGGTGCTGCTAATCAAATTCACTCGATAGCTGATAATCAGCCAGTGTGACCTCTTTGATAAAAGCAGAAGTTTTTGCAGATGGCTTAATGCGAGCATTCAGGCAGCAGTAGATGTAGTTCCCAGCAGTAGATGTCCCAGCAAATCAGTAAGTTCACCCTAGATCATGCAATGCCAGGGTTACCAGAAGAAAACTTCTTCTCTCCAAAAAACAACATCACAGCATAGCTTAGGTTGGCAAAACTTGCCTCTGAAGAAACTACAAGACTTCTGGAACTATGTCCTTTGTCCATATTTGGTGAAAACCAAACACAGCATATCAACACAAACACTTCATGCCAAATGTCAAGCACAGTAGTGGAGGGGTGTTGATTTGGGTTTGTTTTGCAGCTACACAGCCTGGGAACCTTAAGTCAACCATGAGCTCCTCTGTATGCCAAAGAATTGTAGACTCAAAGGTGAGTGCATCTGTCTGACAGTTAAAGTTTGGGCCAAATTAGGTCATGCAAAAGAACAATGATCCCAAGCACACCAGCAAATCTACAACAGAATGGCTGAAAAAGAAAAGAATCAAGGTGTTGCAATGGCCCAGTCAAAATCTAGATCTCTACCTAACTAAAGTTCTGTGGCGGGACTTTAAGAAAGCTGTGCATATATGAATACCTGCAAACTTTAATGAACTGAAGCAACGTTCGGTGAAAGAATGGGCTAAAATTTCTTTACAATGATGTAAGACACTGATAAAGTCATGCAAAAAAAAAACACTGCTTCAAGTTATTGTTGCTAAAGGTGATTCTACAAACC
>VUQH01090073.1:7102-17480 GCA_015106775.1 Etroplus canarensis | reverse complement strand
TGCTGTTTAATGATTATGTAATGCTGTTATTAAGTTATTAATCGAGAGAGAGAGAGAGAGAGAGAGAGAGAGAGAGAGAGAGAGAGAGAGAGACAGATAGAGAGACAGATAGAGAGACATAGAGATACAGTGACTTTTGAGATATGAGCGATATGTGTGTCTCCCTGTGTGTTGTGGTGGACAGAAACTTTTTTTTGGAGCATCACAAATAATTTGTGGCATCTTATTGTGACATCAGATTGTTTTGTAAGCAGTTTTACAAAAACTCCTCAGATATTGCCTACATTTTAATGTAAAAATGTGTTATATCTCTGTTCTTTGCTAACTTTATGCATATGTTTTTGAAATTTACACTTTAAATGTTCATTTAAAGTTGGAAAAATGGTTCATTGAACATGTTTGTGATAAATAAATTAGTTGCACTTCATTGTCACTTAGTAAACTGTGAAGATACAAGTTGGTCCATAACTTTTGGAACAATGGCACCTTTTTCTCTTTTTGGTATGTTTCAGCTGTACACCACCACAGTGGATTTAAAATCAATCAGAGCTTCCTTTTTAATTCAGGGGTCTGACAAAAGAACTGCAATGACTATTTAGAAATAAGAGCCATTTTACACACACTCCCCCATTTTTAGAAGGTCAAAAGTAATGGCACAATTGACTGAACACCAGTTTTATAGCCAGTTAAGCCATATTACCTTGTTATTGGATAATAAAGTAAGCAGATAAATGTTGAAATTGCATTTGGTAACTGTTCACTGACACTCTTAATATTAACTCAAATGAGTTGCCAATGCAAGTGACAAAAAGAAAAGGTTTAGATATATATTGCTGCCACTGAAATCAAGTCACTAGTATTTATTGATGATGTGACCGCTAATAAAAGTAGCAGGATGAATTCAGAAGTGTACAAGGCTATACTCTCTGCTTACCCAAGTCCTACAAAACTGTTTGGACAGATCTTCACATTACAAATGGATAACGATCCAAAGTATAGGGCAAAAGCAACCCAAGAGTTTCTCAAGGCAGAGAAATGGGATATCCTTCAATGGCCCAGTCAGTCACCTGATTTCAACCCTGTACTAAAGGCCTGGAGGAAACAGCATTTGGTGCTGGTTCTAGACTTCAGACAGTCATAGACTCCATGGGATTTTCAATCAAGTACTAAAAACAGTCTTTGTATTGAAAAAATATGTTATTTTTGAGCCTCTCTCAATGCAATTTTTTGTTAAACACCTTGTAATAAAGCAGAAAGGCTCCACTTGATCTCATTCAGACTATTCGATTCAAAGTCTGAGTACTGAGGCTAAATTACAAAAAATAAATAATTGTCCCAAACTTAAGGACCTAATTGTAGTTTGAGACAAGAGTTCTTCTGTTACTCTGACTGATGAGTTGGTTTTGTTTAGATGTCACAGCATTTCACAAATTCACAATTGACCTGCATGCAGACAGACTCACACACACATCCAGTCAGAGAATTATGAATAAAGCCAAATGACATTAAGTACATAAGCAGAAGCCACACATTATCCCATGAATACCCCTCCTGTTTGTATTGAGGTATCAGACACCATCCATCAAAGGTAAGTCTGTGTTTCTATCAATAAAAACCCTCATGCATTTTTCAACATTCAAATACCTTGATGCTCGAGGAGAGGATGTTGGATTCCTGTCTGTCTACCAGCTCTGCCACAACAAAGGACTGATTCATAAATATTACAGCAGAGCAGTCCCAGCCTCCTTTCTCACTCATGGCTTTCTCTTGATTTACTGAAGAACTATAGAGTTACACCATTTCTCTCACAGGGGCTTTTGGGTGGGGGGGTTATAAACTTTCTGGCTTGCTGCTTTCTCTGACACTTCCCTTGAGGTTCAGCCTGCATATATTTAGCATTTATTTACTAATAGGTTATTCGCATGTCTGAAAAAAAAATGCTGCACAGATGTACAAGGTATACAAAACAAGATCTGTAAAGCACAGTCACAAAGTCCTATACAAGTATCCTATACAAGTAAATAACTGAGTTTGCAGAGGCAGGTGGCAAACATAACAAGAAAACAGTATCAAACTACAAATAGGAGGAGAAAAAACAGAAAATGTATTAGTTTAAAACAACAAGGAAATACAAAGTAACGTTCCATGTCCCAACAGCCAGTTTCAGCAGCTGTGAATTGGACCACCAGGGCTTTCACTGCTAACCGCCACCCAGCTCACATTGCACCGAATTCCTTCTGCCCCTCCTGCAGGTGGTGGGCCCACTGGAGGCCAAGCAGAGTGTGGCTCTGGCAGTAGCTGAGGCCAAACTCTGGTGTAGGGAGACTGAAGGGGCCAGGGAGCAAGGCTTCCAGTCAGCCTCGAAGTGAGTCTGGCAAACCATCAGGTGATTCAGGAGGGGGAAGTGACTTTCTGTTCACACGTTATATGGTGGGGATGGAGTGTTGCTTACCTCAACCAGGGATATCATCAGGTGATAGAAGGAGCACTTCGAGTACTTCCTCAATTTCTCTGACATGCCTTCTACACATGAAGGAAAGTCTTCAGACGAGGGCGGTGGATAACGCTACTCAGCCTTTGGGAAGATCTATGCCAGGTTGCTTGAGAGGAAAGTCTGTCAAGCTGGTTGAACCTTGGATTGAGGAGGAGCAATGTGGTTTTCATCCTAGCTCTTCATCCTCTCGAGGGTATTCGAGGGGGTGTGGAAGTTTGCCCATCCACTCAACATTTGTACATTGCTCAGAGTAGAGCCACTGCTCCTCTACATTAAAAGGACCCAGGTAACATGTTTCAGGTCTGTGACCAGGATGCCTCCCAGGCGCCTCGCAGGTGAAGTGGGCATTTCCCACTGGGAGGAGTCCCCTGGGCAGACCCAGGACACACTGAGAAGATTAAATCTCTTTAGGTATATATCTCTGTAGGTTCCTTGACACACCATCCATGGCAATACTGCCAAAATTATAGAGACCCATGATACCACCTTCAGTGACTTGTCACAGGGTTAAACATCTGTCCTTTAAGCTCTAATTTTGATTTTATGAGCCATCTTCCAAATAGGTTTAGAAAGAAAATAAAAGTGATCAAGCCTTAATCCCTCTTAGATTAATATGATGCCATTTACTCCATAAACATTCACAGCCACTTTCCCACATAACAAGTAAAACTATTAAACTTCACTGTAGTCACATTATCCCTTAGAAAAAGAGTACAAGAAAATTCCTAAAAATTTGGATTTAGTTGATACAATGTAACAAGATACTGGGAATTTCTAAATGAGTTTGATAAATGTTTAAAACCAAAAAGCTTCTCACTCCATGAGCTGATGAACCTTTTTTACTGACTCTGTCTGCTCATGTCCTGTTCTAGACGTCTGCAGGTGGTAGTATTTTCAGGCCTGTGTCACGGCATATGTCTGTTGAGGACACCTGGGTGTCAGTGATATGAACTGGACCTGCTGTTGTGACTTGGTCTATCTGTTGTCATCTGCATCTTTGAACGTGACTAATTGTTTATTATTTCTGAAGGTGTATCTGACACAGACAGGAGTCCAAGTCAGGTTCTACAACCACACTGTCCAGGTCAGTGTCTCTGTCAGAGCTCTTCTCTCTCCTGTGGGGGAATACCAGTTTGCAATTCATCTCTGGGACACTTTGACTTAACTGTCCAAGTTCCTCAGCATATTTGGGGACCTGAACTTAAGCAGTTAGCTTGATGACCTGTTTGTGTTTGCTCAAAAAGAAGAAGAGGCATTGGAGAGACTTCTTCTAGCAACTGCGCTTCCATAACCTCAAATTGAGCCCCAAGAAATGTCACCTGATGTGATCCTCAGTCGGGTTTCTGGGTCACATTATAGATGGTAATGTGTGGTTGTGGATCTAGCAAAGGTTGAGGTCAAATCAAAGATGGCGAAGCTGAGATGATGGAGGATGATGGTTGCACACCATCAGTTAGGAATATTAAATAATTTCTGCGGAAGGTATTTTACCATCAGCACTTTATTTCTAGCTGCTGCTCTGTAGCCATTCCACTGTTTTCCCTCACTGCTTGACAAACGAGGAGATGGAAAAAGTATATGTACTTTCGGCTGCTCCCTTGTGTTAGTGGATGTCAAAATAAAATGAAATAGTTCTCATCAGATACATTTTTTTCTAAAGATTTTTTGTACCATTTTAAGTAGTTCTTATTGTGCTAATTTGGGTTCAAAGGGTCGCTTTTCTCATAAGCTTGTTTTGAATTACTAATTTGATGCTGTAAAGCAGGGCATAACCTCATGATTGGCAGCTCTAACTACCAACCTATCGTATGTCTGTTAGGGGGACTCTGGTCTATGTCACCCATAGGGTGCGTAGACAGAAGTAAGATACAGCTCCACTTCAAATCCCTACTGCATAAACTCTGGCATGAAAACTGCAAGATTTCAGCTTCCATAAATGGGAAATTTTGGCTTCACTGCTGCACGGTGGGAGGAAGTGGAGCCACGTTGTCCATCTTTTATATAGTCATTGGTGCGTATGGGTTTCCTCAATGGATTCACTCTGATTGGGGTGAAAAATCCTTGAGCCTTCAGGAGTCCAAATTGCAAACTACAGCATACCACACATGGGAAGTGGAGGGACTAAAATGTTTAATAGGACACTTGGCAACATACTCAGATCTTTGGCCCTCAGAGAGAAAGCCAAGTGGCCTCAACAGATAAGACTTTGATGTTTGCATATAATACATGTGACCACTGGGTTTGTCCCATTCCAGTTTGTGTTTGGCTACATCCCAAGGCTCCGTGTTGATGTGATGTTCAAACAAGTGCTCTATGATCCTGTGGTTCTCAGTTACAAAATCTACATGAAAACACTCATCACATTCCATGAGGCATCTAGAAATAGCTCACATGCATGCTGTTAAAGAACAAAACAAGCAAGCAAAAGTATACAACAGAAAAGTCAAGGGCACTCACCTGAACATAGGAGCACTCATTGCAACCAAGGATGAAAGAGGGAAAAGAAACTTGCTGATATGTGGGAGCCAACCTAACTTTCTGTATGTTTTGCATTATGAAACGCAGCCACAAGCCAGTGCTCACCAAGTGCCAGTCCCAAGCCCAGGCAGATAGGGGGGGTTGTGTCAGGAAGGGCGCCAGGCGTAAAATCCTTGCCACATTAAGTATCCTGATTGATAATATGACTTCCACCTCCTGTGGTGCCGTTAGCCAAGAGGGTGGTGGTGGTGGTGGCAGGAAACTATGCTGCTACATCACTGGCTGAAGACAAAGGAGAAGGAGAGGGGAAAAGCTTGTTAGGAGGCAGAGAGAGAGAAGGAAAGGTAGGAGGGTGGAGGTGAGAATAGCGACTTTAAATGTAGGGACTATGACCAGTAAAGGGAGAGAGCTGGCTGACTATTGCACATGTTGCACACGTTGCACTTTATTTATTTATTTACTTTTTAAATCTTTTAAACTTAAATTTTAAACTGGGGTGAAAAAAAACCCCTAGTCCTACCTCTGTTTCTCATATTGATATCTTCTGTCGTATGTCATATGTTTATATGTTGCACCAGGTCTTGGAGAAACGCTATTTAATTTCATTATGGTCTGCGTCAGCTATAAAGCTCTTGAATCTTGAATCTTTCTTTCACCATAGCATAGCCCCCAGTAGCTAGAAATGTTACCTCTTTCAAAAAGGGATCAGCTCATAGTTTTCACAGCTGTTACAAGTGTCACGATGGCACAAAAATATTACAAAAACAGTTTTTTCCTGTGTTTACAATATCAGTGTCCATCTGCATGACCTTTCTTCAACTCTCAGTGACTGAAAACATGATTAGGGTCCACCATTAAGCCACACTTAGAGTAACATAACTGGGCCACCCAGATAAAGATAAAACTTTGGCTTATTCAAATATATACCTTTTATTTTCCTCAAGGGGGGAAATCTTTTAAAATCCTGCGTCATTGCAAAACACCAGATGTTGCATGCAATGCATAGATTGAACTTTCTTTTTAATGAGAAGCTCAAAGGGATCCCAGACAGCTGACCTGGGATGCTTTACCTCCATCCATTTCAGTACAATCCAAAATCACCTTCAGTACAAGACACTCAGGTAAATGAGACACGACTTTGCAAATAAAATACAGTATAGAAAAGATTTTAAATAAACCAGCCACAGGGGCCCACAAGCCAGTGTACTCCTAGTGCCGATCCCAAGCCCAGGTAAATGGTGAGGGTTGCATCAGGAAGGGCATCCGGCATAAAAACTTTGCCAAATCAAATGTGCAGATTCATAAATGATCTGCTGTGGCGACCCCTAACGGGAGCAGCCAAAAGAAGAAGAAGAAGAAGAAGACAGAAAAGCTTTTAAATGTTTTATGCATATCGGGCAAGGACATGAGAAATAATCATTCACATACAGTGCTTAACATATGTATTAGACCACCTCTCATAAAAATGAGAAAGACCATCCAGCATCATGAAGGGCTTTAATACAGACTCTTTCCTTTTCAGTGAGTTCTCTACATTTTACACTCTTGAACAGGAAGGAGGAAACTGAAACTGAAGTCACCTTTTTGCCTTTTCACCTTTTAAAACAAATTAAGATCAATGTGCCTCAAAAGTTGATTCTGTTCATCTGGACGTAGGGTTTTCCGTGGGAGATCAATGTGTATTCAGAAGTGTTTCATTGAATTTCAGTTCTGAAGCTGGGAAAAACACAGATGTTTCAAAACAGTTGGTGACGTAATGGGTTATAATACTTTAATATGGAATATTATATGGAATGTGGAATAATGTAATATGGAACAGTCACATGACATTCTCCTACTGATACAGATCTCGAAACAGTGTTCCACATAGGTTTCAGTACATACCAAAACATAGTTTTGGTTTTGCCATCACTACTGGTTTGTGCCTTATGAACTTCGTTTGCTTTAAAGGACTTTTCAGCTATTAAAGTTCATTTTTTGTTATCCTCAACTTGATTCCTGGAGTCCTGCATATTAGATCCTTACTCTCCACAAATATGTTTGGCTTAACACTTAACATGTTAACTTCATGGAAAAATTAGCAGACTTGTTAAGTTGAAAGAGGAAAAGGGTGATTTATTCATGGACCAAACATTCAGCTAGAGCAGGTGGTGAGGCAGCAACAGCCAGTTTGTACTGTTCCAGTTTGTCCAAGTTGTACTTATGTTTACAGTTAGTTTTCATCCTAAACAGAGCCCCTAATGAGAAGACAGGAAGTAAATGAGGAAATAACGCTTCAGTTTCTGTGCACAACATTGTTGCAGGATTTTATCTGTCCTGCCCTGTGTTTCCTCTTTTTCTCTTTGCGTGTGTGTGTTTGCTTATATGTCTGGGTGGTCAGTCTGTGTTTGAGTGTGAGTATGACTAGAGTTGGGTCTAGGGTTTGCCATGTCCCTGTCTCTAGGGACATGTTTGTGGTGGGTGAGGTGGAGCTCCTCACTACTTGCCGCTGCTGCTACTTGGGCACATGGCCAGATGACTTGATGTGGATGCCGTCCGGCTTCCTTGGCGGTCCCAGGTAGCTTGGGCCTCATCTGCATGGGTGGAGAGGTCCCTGCTAGGTTCTCGGGCTCCAGGGATCCTGGGGCCTTGTCTTTAGCCTTCCTGAAGATGGCTGCTCTCCGGCGGGGTCGGCTGCCTGTTGCCTCTGGTCCTTTGGAGCACTTGTCCTTTAGCTGTGGGGGCTCCACCTGGGGGCTCCATCTTCCTCCTCCCAGTGTGGGCAGACAGCTATTGTTGTTACATGTGGCCTTGGGGCTGCGGATGTCCTGGGTCTGTCTGTCTCTGAATGCCGGGGAGTGTGGTGTATCACCCTCATTATTAAGAGTATTTTGTGACAAACACACACACACATAGCAAAGATTGTATGTTTGTGTATCATATGTCTGTATCATATCTTTTTTCTGTTTCAGGTGCAGTTTGCTTTTTGACTATGTTTTGTTGCAGATGCGGCGGTTGGTGAACTGATGTGCTCTCTTCTTCCTATACCTGTCAGCTTTGGCATTCGTTTCTGTTAATTTGGGCAATAAAAATAAATAAATAAATAAATAAAAAAGAAATGTACTAACAAGAGGAGCCTATAGAGAGTTCATTGAGCTCCTCTTGGAAAATCAAATGTGGCACAACAGGGCATTCAGATTATAATATTGGTTACTAAAGCTTCCAGACAGGACAGGTTTTGAATAATAATAATAATTTGTCTTTGACGATGCATTGAGAAACAATGCAACTGCTCTCCTATAGATGCCTCCATCACACACAGATGAAAATTTAACATAAAAACTCTAAAGTGCATAAAAATAAGTGCATTTCAGTGATTGCACACAAGTCCAAAGGCAATTTAAAATGGTAGTGATGGGGGCAGAGAACTGATCCTGTTTCCACGGTGCAGCACTTGAGGGCCTTTTGGAGCGCCATCCAGAGGTGGCAATTTAAAAACATGATTTAAAGGGTGAGTACTGTCATTGATAATTCTGCAGGCTTTGCTTTAATAGCGTGACCTGCAGATGTCTTTTAACCCCATTAAAAGAGGGAGGGAAAGTCCAATAATTTTTGTGCTGTGTCAACCACACTCTTGAGAGCTGCCCTGTCTGCCTCTGAACAGATTCCAGACCATGCCAGAATGAAGTAGATGTCTATTCAGCAGTGATACAAAAAAAGTCTTCTGCAAACTGGCTGGGATGTGATTTTTCCTCAGTGTTTGCCCTATAGGTGTATTAATGTTGGTCCACGTTAGGAGAGAGAGTTGTCTTCATGTGCCCCAGAACAAATCTCTCAAAGCTCTATAAGACAATTGGTGTTAAGGTCACTGCTTTATAATCGTTAAGGGAACCAATGTTTCATTGCTTGGGCACTGGGATGATGGTGTCAGATATTAGACAGGCCAGGACTGTAGCAAGGGAGAGATTAAAGATGTCTGTTAATACCTCTGTGAGCTGGTGAGAATAGTATTTGAAAACCCTGCCCATCCTATCAGGGCCTGCTGCCTTCTTCACATTCACAGCTTTCAGGAGACATTCAACCTCATGTATCTACAGGATGAGCGTGTGATCAACTCTGGCTGGTTTGGGTATATCAGTGTAATCAGAACACTTCTCAAACTGGGCAAAGAAATAGTTCAGCTCTTCAGCCCAAGACCCCAGACCTATAGGCTACATCACATTCCCTCTGGAGAAGCTGGACCTCTTGTCATCCATGGCTTCCTGTTTGAAAAAACACAGCTCTGCCTGTCGATGGTAACAGCATCCACAGAGCTCCTTATATAAAAGAGGACAGTTGATGTATATTCCTCAATATCCTGTGTGTAAAACAGACTCCAGTCAGTGTGTTCAAAGCAGTCCTGAAGCTGTACAGATGCCCTCTCTGGCCTGGTTTTTGTTTTCATGGTGGGTTGATGTCATTCGAATATTGAGACATAAGCAGTAACAAGGAACAGTGACAGGTGATCAAACTGAGATGCGTGAGGGAAAAGGCTTGTTTTGGGAATGTACACACAGTCCAGTGTTTTCTCCTCTCTAATGGCACATTAAAGTCACCTGCTACAATTACACCCAGTCCAGATAAGTGCTCTTATGTTTGTTTTTAGTCTTTAGCATGTAATTAAATGCTGAGCTAGTATTAGCATCTGGTGGTATATAGACTGCTGTGACAACAGCAGCAGAAAACTCCTGGGACAGAGAATGGGGTCTACATTTAACTGCCGAGGGCTCCAAGTCTGGAGAACAGTGTCGTTCAATAAATCAGAATAAGAACTGTTTATTAATCCCAGGGGGAACTGCTTGCATTAAAGATATGAACTACAGACTACAGACAATATAAGCCTAAAAAGAAATAATTTCACACTCACCCTATAGGCAGTCTTTTTGTTCTACAACCGGAATTTCAGAAAAATTGGGACATTCTTTAAATTTGAACAAAATGAAAGCTAAAAGACTTTCAAATCACGAGCTAATATTTTATTCACAACAGAACATAGATAACATAACAAATGTTCAAACTGTACACCTTCATCCACAAAATGAGCTCATTTCAAATTTAAAGCCTGCTACAGGTCCCAAAAAAGTTGGCATGGGGGCAACAAATGGCTGAGAAAGCAAGAAAGTCCAAAAAGATTGAGCTGGGAGAACATCTAGCAAGTAATTAAATTAATTTATCAGGTCTGTAACATGATTAGATATAAAAAGGATATCTTAGAGAGACAGAGTCTCTCAGAAGTAAAGATAGGCAGAGGCTCTCCAATCTGTGAAAGAGTGCATAAAAAGATTGTGGAATACTTCAAAAACAATGTTCCTCAACGTCAAATTGCAAAGGCTTTGCAACTCTCATCAGTGCATACAGTGCAAAACATCAAAAGATTCAGAGAAACTG
>VUQH01090068.1:0-11909 GCA_015106775.1 Etroplus canarensis | reverse complement strand
TTCATTCCAGAGGTTTTGGATGAGGTTGAGGTCAGAGCTTTGTGCAGGAGAGTCAAGTTCTCACACACCAAACTCACCTGGAGTCATCCATCAGAGCGCCAGATAGACAAGAGTAATAGGTAACACCACAGAACACATGTCCACTGCTCCAGAGAGGAAACATGCTTTACACCACTCCATCTGATGCCTGGTGGCTGAGCTGCTGTGGTTCCTAAATGCTTCCACTTTACAGTAATCCCACTTCCAGCTGATGGTGGAATATCTAAGAGGGAAGAAACTTCACCAGCTGACTTGTTGCATCCTATTACAGTACCACGCTGGAATTCACTGAGCTTTTTATTTAACAGCCCATTCTTTCAAAAGCTTTTGTAAAGGCAGACTGCGTGGCTGTGTAATTGATTTTAGTACCTGTGGCAATGAGACTGAATGAACACCTGGATTCAGTGATGACGAGGTGTGGTCTATGTACTTTTGGCCATATATATGTAGGATTGCACAAGTAGAACAGTGTATGCAGGTCTGACTCACGTGTAAGATGGATGTGCTGGGTTTTTCTATTTTGGTGTAATTTCCTCCTTTTTGTCAGGGAGTCATAGGAATCATCTTTATAAAAAATAACTGACCTGTTTTAAAGTCTTAACTCTTTTTGCACAGTTTTTGAACATTTAGTGCATGCAACATCACACTGCAAATGAGTATCAGCCTCTGACATAAGTCATTTGCAGATATCAATCAGCAGGGCAGCTGTTGATTGATATCTGACTAAACTTTGAACTGCAGTGTGTTCTTCATAATGATGGAAAACAGAACAGTGTGGCTCACTGATGTGTTCTTATAGCACATCAGTGAGCCCTGCAGCACAGAGAATGGGATGTGCAGGGAACTGAGGATTAGAGTCAGTTTGTTAACGGATGCTTCAGCAGTAGAAAATAGAATCAAACTCATCTTTACTATGTGTGTGTTTCAGGAGAGCAGATATGCATTGTGGGATCCTGACACATCACACCCTGATCCTGGGTTCAAGTCCAACCTTAGAGTCTGGCCTCTGACTGACCAAGAAGAACTGAAGAGACAGGTAGGCATCAGAGCTGAGCATGAAGGTACGACTTTACAGCTTCAGTGTCAGAAGGTCAAAAGATCAAAGATAACACATCTGTCTCTGCAGCGCCAGGCTCAGTTCCTGATGCAACGCCGTTTAGCCATGAACACTGAGAGAGAGCACGTGAAGGAGAACAAGCAGCACAGGAAACACCTGAAAAGGACGGCAAGGTGAAGAGACAGCAGCACAGCATGCTCTGCTGCACCACTTCCTCTTATGGGGAACCTACACCCTGAATCTGCCTATAAAATATCAAGCTGTACACCTCTGTAGCTTTAAAATATGACTTTTAAATGTTTGAAATTAGAACAACATTGGTGACAAATCTTTAATCCTGATCTTTAATGTGTTGTTATAATCTTTCTTGAAGCCTCACCTGCCTTAGCTGAACAGTGAGCCTGTTTGAAATACATTTAGTATGCGGCGTAGCTAAACAATACCCCCCTTTGAATTTGAATGATGTTTGAATCCTAATTCAGTCATGGTGAAACTCTCCTGTCTGATGTCCCTGTCCTCGCTGAAGGATCAAAGCAGAGAAAGAACGGATTCGTCTGGAGGAGGAGAGAAGGTTGGAGAGAGTTCAGCAGCTCACAGAGGCCAGACAGCAGTGGGAGGAGAGAGAGATGCTGATTCTGGAGCGGCTAAAGCTTGAGGAGGAGGAGAGGGCTGCAGAGCTGCAGAGGAGAAAAAGAGAGGAGAAAGGCAAAGTGGCTGCAAGGTAATGAATCAGTGGAGAGTCGTTTGCCAAATTCTAAAAATGTAAACATCAAAGTCTGCTTGCCGTTACAGGCGAGTGCTGCTGCACGTGTGAAAAAGATGTGGGTTAGGTAGGTGCTGGGTTTGACGGGGTAGATGAAGTTAGGAAATATATGTGATTCTACTGGATTCATTTTGAACTGGTCTATTAAGAGTCTGACAGTGTTACTGAAGTCCAGCTGTTTTAACTACAACCATCATCATCCATGATGCCAAACTGGATCTTATTCCTGGATTAAAGCACCCTATAGAGGTGGGTTTTGTTCAAGCTACAAAGGTAACATGGATACAGCTCTAGGGTTGTAGTGAGCGACTGGACATTTTATTCAGAGGTGTTTCTGATTTTCCCTCTATTCTTCACACAGTATATGGGCAAAATTACTGGTCCAGGTCATGTTTGATTCAGTCCCATTAAAGCCAGCAGCTAGCCATGCAGTCTTTCCAAACATGAGTGAAAGAATGGGTGGTTCTAAAGAGCTCACTGAATTCCAGCGTGGTACTGTCATAAGATGTCACCGCTGCAAAAAAGCAGTTAGGACTAGAATTTCACCATCAAATATAAGTGGTATTACTGCATAGCTGAAAGCTTTTAGAAACCATGGCAACAACAAGTGTCAGACCCTGTAAAGTTACAGGGCAGGGTTACCAATGACTGAGGCTCATAGTATGTCAAAGCAGCCGGCGCTCAATAGCTGCAACTTCCTCTGGCATTAAGATCAGCACAAAAACTGAGCACCAGGAGCTTCATGGTCGAGCAGCTGCATACAAGCCTTACATCACCAAACACAATGCCAAGCATCAGCTGGAGTGGTGCAAAGCACGCCACCACTGGACCCTGGAGCGGTGGAAACATGTTCTGTGGAGTGACCAATCACACTTCTCTATCTGGCAGTCTGATGGACCAGTCTGGGTTTGGTGAATCCAGGAGAACATTACCTGTCTGACTGCAAGGTTTGGTGGAGGAGGGATAATGCGATGGGGTTGTGTTTCTGGCGTTGGCCTGGACCCCTTAGTTCCAGTGAAGGAAGATAATGTTTCAGCTCATTAAGATATTTTGGATATTTCTATGCTTCCAACCTTGAACAGCATTACTGTGCCCCAATGCTCAAAGCAGGCTCTATAAAGTCATGGTTGGTATAGGCTGATGTGGAAGAACTTGACTGACCCACACCGAGCCCTGACCTCAACTCCACCCAACACCTTTCTGATGAACTAGAACAGAGATTGTGCGCCAGGCCCTCTCATCCAACATCAGTGTCTGACTTCACAAACAGACACTCCAGCATGTTGTAGAAAGCCTTCCCAGCAGAGTGGAAGCTGTTCCAGCTGCAGAGGGACCAACTCCATATTAATGCCTCTGGATTTAGAGTGGGAGGTCAGAAAAGCTCCTGTAGGTGGAATGTGCAGGTGACCCAATAGTTCATTTAGTGTTTGATGATGATTGTTGCAGAATAGTCTGCTGCCTGGAGTCCGTATTTACAACATAATGCAATCTGTTTTAGCTGCGCATATCAGGCAACTGGCAATATGTGAGCTTGTTCATTGCAACAATACTTTCGGCCTTCTGGACCGAACAATCTACCATGGCGACCAATATCGTGTAGTTTAACAGGATTCATGTTTTAATTCTGCAGTCTGATATGTCTTCCTTTGCTCACTGTATCTTAGTGTGGCCTTAGCTACAAAAACACGTGACAACACTGTTTGACAGCTGCAGAATGCCAGTATGTTGATGTTGTCTTTGTCAGCTTTTTTGGTTTCTTCTGCTTTAGTGTAGAGGATGTGAAATCATTCCACACTGAAAGGCTGAAGTTAAAGTCCTTCTTATTCACTAAAATTGATTTGGGAGTCATCGGATCCATAAGATGAGGTCCAGCCATGTCACAATCAGCAAGTTCCCCTAAATGCATACGTTAGCCTTGTATTTCATGCTAATTGGAGGAATTGTGTTTGCAAAGCAGAGGCACTTAAAGTGCACAAGATGCCACTAAGGGGTGGATGTGACAGCTGTAGGCCAAAAAAATTAATCCAGTCCAGATGAAAAAAATGGCTGCTGGTGTAATTTCAGGATTAATATTGTATGCTGCATGCACCGTTTCACAGGGGAAATGCATAACAAGCTTTCCTAAGTTTGCTAAAAACCCACAACATATGGCTGTTTGAAAGTGCCCGGGCCAGAACATGATGAACACTGCTGTTTTCACACCAGCTGCACTGATCACATGTAATCTAATGAAACAACACGGTTCTGCAGGAACAAAGCCAGCTTGCTTTAGAACAGGAGGGGTCTTTTGACTTCCTCACAGTGGTGGTTAGTGTTCCCCGCACCATGTGGTCAATGGATGCATCCAAATTAACTTACAGTGGAAGGAAAGCAGTGTGTGAGTGTGACGTGTTGAAGCCAGCTCAGCTACAGGGCAACACTAAAACAACAGGCTCGCCCAAAGCTCCCACGCTGGCGTGGTGATACTGCGCTCGATTAGCTGCTTGTTTCGAGTTTACCTGGGTGGGCGCCATTAAAAAAAAAATGCTATTTGCGGGTAGATGGAGCTTTAAAACCAAGCGCTGATTGGTTTACGGCTGCTCAAACTGACTGCATGTAAGTCATTTTATATGAATTGTTAGTCGAGTGCTTGTTTTTCATCCACCTGTTCACCAGTGACTTGTTCAAAGGGTTTGAATTCTGAAAAAACAGAGTGGGTGGGTGTTTTTTTCCCCCCTCCACGAAAATAACCACAGGAGCCACAGTGGGCCTATTTACTCTGAAGCCTGTTAGAACATGTAATGTTTACTACTTCTTCTTCTTCTTCCAGCTGTTCCCATTAGGGGTCGCCACAGGGGATCAGCTGCCTCCCTATCTCTTGCCCACTCTTCTGTCATGGGGGGGAGGAATCATCGAACCCCCACCGATGCAGGGAGGAGAGTTGGGCACCTGGAGGCACGCGATTGACAGCTACGGTGAAACCAGCAGCCGGGCTTTGTTAAAGGTTCTTGTGGAGGACCAGGACAGGATCAGGCACCTGCCTCCACGAATGCCCCAACGCCCGAGCGTTGATTCCCCCTCAGGAAATCGCACCCTGGCTGTAGGGTGAGGGTTACTGTGACCCCTGTGCACTGTTAAAAATAAAGGTTTCTAAACTGACCCTAAAGAAAACTTCTCTTATTGCTTAAGACTCTTTGAAAAACGTTCTGAACTTGCCAACAAACCTTTGCTTACAGCTTTTCTGTAACACTGAAATCCTGTCCACAGATGACATCACCCATGCACTGCACACGCTCACCAATCAAAAGATATCATGAACAACTAAGTCCAAAGTAGATGAAATGTTGATCGAGTTTATTAGAAAAGTGTAGAACTTTATATTTGTGATGTCACTGTTACATAATGTAAATATAAAAAACTGGTGATCGCAGGTATGCATGTATGTCCTTCAGTGTGAGAAATAAGCACGCTTACTTTTCATCGAGTTTGAGGGAAGTAAAATTGGAAACAAAATTCAAATACTGCAAATAATATTGCAGCCAAACTGGCTGAGATTTATTCCTAGATATATAAGTAAAAAAAGAAAACCAGCCGCAGGGGCCCACAAGCCAGTGTACTCCTAGTGCCAGTCCCAAGCCTGGGTAAATGGTGAGGGTTGCGTCAGGAAGGGCATTCGGCGTAAAAACTTTGCCAAATCAAATATGCGGATTCATAAATGATCCGCTGTGGCGACCCCTAAAGGGAGCAGCCGAAAGAAGAAGATATAAGTAAAAAATGAAAAATTCCCCACGCACAATGTGGATGGTCTTTTTGTCCTTCTGAGGCCTGGGACCTCGAGGGTTCTGCTCAGTATCTTAGATGTTCCTTGGACTGAGCTCTTCTGGACAGAGATCTCAGAGGTCGGTCCTGGAATCTGCTGGAGCCGCTCTCCCAGTTTGGGGGTCACTGCCCTGAGTGTTCCATCTCTTGTCCATTTGGGCCTTGTCCTTGTTCCATAGCCCACCTTTCATCAGATTGCCCTGGTTCCTCAACAGCTGACATTGTTAACATCTTACTAACTTACTCAGTCTTACTCATTCTGACAGTGGAGTCCGCTGAACACAGCACCTGGTTGCTGCTGCTCCTTTGGCTGCGAAAGGCAAGATGGCGACCGAGTGCAAAACGACGCTTCTGATTTACCGCATTTGTGTTGCTTCACTGGGGGAAGGTTTTGGGGGCTGCCAAGAACCAGTCGCACTATTGCGACCCCTAACAGTAAGCGCTAAACTAATCCCTGAAGTGCTCAGATGGTTTTTAGTGTCACAGAGAACATTTTCATTCAGGTTGTTCAGGAAACTTTAAAAGAACCTTCTAGAATCTTACAGCAGGAGGTCTGCAAGGCCAAAAAGCATTTAAGGGACTTGATCTGATAGGTACTTGTGGTTTTTAAAACTATTTTTCTTAAGCATGGGGGCCAGGTTTAGGACCCTAACCTTATGTGCTTTACTGGTAACGTGTGGACATTAAGAGCTTAAAATATGTGGCTGCAAAGCTCCATAAGATGGTGTCATACACGAGTGAGAACATCAGACTTATATGACTTACCATTCTCGCATTCCAGTCACTGAGTGGATGATGTGACCTTCAGCAGAGCCCATAAGGACGCACTGGCTGAGTTTTTGTCCATTAGTGTGACCGTGGCTGCTATTAAAATGTTACCGCAGTCTGCCAGTTCAGCTGTCTGTCTCGCTGACCGGGACACCTGTCTGTAATCAGAGGCAGCACATCTCCGTTGGCAGGCAGAGAAGCGGTCTGGTCAGCATCCAATCGTGTAAGTGACAGATTGGTTCAAACGCTCTGCCAGTACCGGCAGGGCCTCACCCCGGTCCACTACCACACCGGCCAACTGTTCCCCCGGCAAAGCAGACAAGACAGACACTCTGCAGGTCCAGGCTTTTTTGTCCTCAGGGCCAACATGCAGCCAAGCACAGATTCCTTCTGAAAGCAGCTCTTAGACATGTCCACACCTTTCACAAATAAAGTCACGTATTTATTTTTATGATTCTATTGTACGGTTATGTCGCTTAGAAACGGTCAAAGTTCCAAAGCTTTAAGCAAATGCATGAAAGTGTTCAGTCTGCTTTGAACCTCCTTTAATGTTTTACCTCTACTTCTTTTTATCAGATTGTCATGTCTGTTGATACCTGTTGAGGCTGAGTCAGCGACATGTGCCTGTTTTAAAAGTGGACATTTTCTGTCCACGGTCAAGAACTGAGAGTAGTGGACACCAACAGACCCAACAAACTGATCTGCAAGGACAGTAAAGCCCGTGTCACGCCTTGACGATTTAACAAGCGTATGCCAACGTAGGAAGAAATCAGCAAATGCTCTGGCCTACGTCAGTTAAGTTCTAGGTAAGTTTTGTATGAGTTAAGAGCACGCTGAAGTACGGCGGTATACACCGTAGTACGGCGAGGTCGCAGGAAAATTTGGAGCATGCACAAAATCTCCAGCGTTTGCCGGCGTATGGTTCATACGTCCCGCATACGAGGACCATATGTTGCAGGTACTTTATGCACACAGAGACTCATGTTACTCATATGTCGAAATATGTGGAGATAATGTCTATCATACCCAAAACATATCAATAACCTATGAGTAACATGTTTTTAACATATGCGTAACATATATCGAACTTACCTCCAACAGATGTAATATTTATTCATATCCACTCACCCACTCAATTCTATATTTCACCCATGTGAATCTTACAGTATCTTACTGTGCAAATAAAATATGTGCAATAATAACTGTGTAAAAACTGTGCAGTAACTATGAAACCTCAGATATTATGACCATAGTCTCGCCTCCTGCGGCTATCTTAACTGCATATAGAGTTTGTTACATTTTTACCTTAAACAAACAGCTCTCTCTATTAATATTTGTTATTTATGTTTACAGGTGTCTGTAATGAGAGTCATTTCCCCCAGGGATCAATAAAGTATTCTGACTCTGACTCTGAGAATCCAGTAGATTGCCCTACAGTGATGTTCTGAGAAGAATATAAAGAACAATGAAGATAAATGAATCATTTTCTCTCCTGTTTATTTATTCATCCTTTCTGCAGAACAGTACGTTTCTTTTCTTCCAGCACTGAAAGAGATAAAGACGCACTTTCTGAGAGGAGAAACTGCACTGGTTCATGCAAAGGTCTTAAATTAACATTGATCGATCAAGGAAAACTTTATTATTGATTGAAGAAAAACACATGAGAGTGAGATGCATAAATATCATGCATCTATGCAGACGCATAGAACCAGATTTACAGCTCGTGTTTGAGGATAAACCTGAATTAGTTATCCTCGCCGTGAGTAAATGTCTGCAGCTTGCAAAGAAGAGCATCTGACGTTTCCTGAATGGTAACAAGAAACAAATGATTTTCTGATCGATAAGCAAGAAACAAAGAGAAAGCGCACTTTAATCGTTTCTCTGTAAATAAGGCAACAAAGGTGGTGAAATATATGAGCAAAGGTGTTTCAGATGACCTGTTTGATAAGAGCAGAGGAGCTGATACTTGACTGAATTTCTCAAATCCAGCCATGTACAAAATTTAATTCAGGATCATTATAGTCAAAAACGATTAAGTCTACAGTAGTTCATACAGAACGTGGTTGGCTGCAGCAGAAACTGAGGTAGACGCAGGTTGCGTTGCCGCTTGCAGATGTGCAGAAACTGCAGGACGACTAAAGCACGTTAAAATAACGGTTGGATGTTTAGACGGGTACCAGCAGAGCCCTCAGCTGACGTGGGCTGGTCCTGAGCTCGACCTCCTGAGCTAGCAGAACGCTCAGCTTCTGATCTTTCTGCATGGTTCACCAAGCTCTCTGGTACAGACGTTCATGTTGACTAAAGGATGAATCCTACTGGCTCAAACCACGAGGCAGAGATTTTTCATTTCCATTACAACATCTTAACTTCTACTGGGTGAAATGCCATGAAACCACACGACTCTGGCTACCCTCAGATCTTCATGGACCACCACCGAGAATTCATGCTTAAACATCTCAATGGCTTTGACTGTTGGAACACGTTCCTGAATGATGATGATGATGATGATATTTGTGTTGGTGAGGAATATTTGTTGACTTGTACTGGATTGTCTTGAGACATGATGCATCCATTTATCAACAGTAACTCTAGGTGACTCAAGATAAGCACGCTATCCTTATACCTGACATTTCCTTTGCCACCAGACGGTTGTAAATATAGTAAATATAAATATAAAAAGGTAACAACTATACCTTTCTATGTGAATTGCCATATGTAGCATAAAAAACTCTGTACAATATGTAAAATTATGAATGGTTACAGTATGAAAATATCAAGGCATTACAGTGAGGAGTTATGGAGTCTGATGTCCACAGGTAGGAATGATTTCCTGTGGCGTTCTTTGGATCTTGAAGTCATGCCACAGATTCTCAGTTGGATCGAGGTCTGGGCTTTGACTAGGCCATTCAGCACATCAACACATTTTCCCTTAAACCATTCTAGTGTTGCTTTAGCAGTATGCTTAAGGTCACTGTCCTGCTGGAAGGATAACGTCCATCCCGGTCCCAAATCCCTGGAAGACTCAAACAGGATTTCCTCAAGAATGTCCCTGTATTTATCACCATCCATCATTCCCTCAGTTCTGACCGGTTTCCCAGTCCCTGCTGATGAAAAAAATCCCAGTCTGTGAGTTTTGGTGGATGGTCATCTCTAGACAGGTTTTCTGCAGTGACATATTCTTTCCATTTAATGGTGCTCTGTGGGATTTTTGGATTGTTCTTCTCCAAAGCTTTTTCCCTGAGCTGCTTGGAGAGCTCCTTGGTCTTCGTGGCGTGGCTTGCTTGGTGGAGCCTCTTGATTAGCAGTTAGCTGCCGACTCTGGGGCCTTTCAGAACGGGTGTATATATACTTGGATTGCACACAGATGGACCTTATTTAACTGTTCGTGTGACTTCTTAAGATAACTGGTCACACCACATCTTATTTATCAAAGGAGATTAATAATTTATCAGATATTTAATTTTTAAATTTCACTTCACCAGTTTGGACTGTTTTGTGTACTTTATTACATAAAGTAAAAAAAATAAAATTAAATTACAGGTTGTAATGCAAAAAATAGGGAAAAATACCAAGAAGGGTGAATACTTTTACAAACCACTGTACTAGAGGAGGACCATTAGCACCCTACTAGTACCAGTCAAGTTCCTGCAGGGCTTCTGTAAAGCCTAGCATGTAGCACAGGATGCGAGTGAAGTGTGACTGAAAACTTTGTCTGCTGTGTTGCTGCTCAACATGTTTCTCCTTCACGCCTACGGGCTGGAGCGACACATGTCAAGAATTCCTCATATACACGGTCACACATAGGCTCACCGTCTGTTCAGAAACACACATGCGGTAAAAGAAGTCGTTCTTTACCGTCATGTCTGGTTCTTATTCCAACTTTAGGCCTCTTTGCACCCTTTCCTCCATACCCTTTTCTTCCTCTCTCGCCCTCCTCCCCGTCATTTCCCCCTCTTATCAGGAAGCAGAGATGGCTGCCGGCGCTGTTAGCCAAACAACTCTTGATGGAGCGTGCGGTTGCACCTCCCCCCCCGGGACTCTAGCACTCCACGTGAGTGTCTTCAAGATCCCTCCCCAGACCGAGAAGTCTGCTTTCCATTCCCACTTATTTATTTATAATGAACGAGGAGTGAAGGAGAGGTCTCTCTCTGCCTGTGAGTGCTTGTAGGAGCTGACGTGGTGAATAGATAGAACATGCTCTGTAGGTTTTCATCTGTAGAAGGTAGAGTTGCACAAGTGGTATACCGCTGACTAAGGCGGTGTTTACTTGTGAGGAAGCTGGGATCCTAAACATCATGACCACAGGAGCTTCCATTGTTCCAGGAATCAGAGCTGTGCCCTTCTAGCACAACTAAAGTAGTTCAGACCAATCAGCTTCTGCTGGGATGTTCAGGGGTGATGACACGCTTTTGAATATAACACTGAAAGTTGATTTGATTATCAACTGATTCAGTTCTATTGATCTGGCCGACTGGTTGAAGTTAGCCTCATCTAGGTTCTGTCAAGTATCTTCTGTAAATGCCTGCTTTGTCCAAACAGTTCCCAGAGATGATTTCCTTGATGGTTCTGTGTAATAAACCACCTGGTAACCTGTACTGTCTGTATTTTGACATCCAATTCACAGGTATTTGCACTTACACCCAGTATTAAAATGAATTTTGGCCACAGCTTGGTTCTCAGCTTTTTGCAAGGTTGGCTGATTGCCATGAAACATTGTATATGACGGGTCAAGGTAAACAATGCTGATTATGATCTTTGTTTTCCCTCCATTGTTGAGGCCAAGCTACTCCGACCACCTGTAGCTTTTCTCAGACATGCTTGAGTTAACAGGAAGGGGCGGGGTTTAGTGTCCTTTGAGTTTGTGGGACGGATGGTTTGTTGAAACATGTACAAACAGAAATGTAAATACAGCACGTAAGGCAAAAACAGAGTTTGCCAATCCATGACTGATAGTGTTCCATTGTGTGTTTTTCTATTCAGATAGACTTTTACGGCATTGGCAGTGTGTTTGGAATTATTGTCGTGAAAAAATGAAGCCCTTGCCAATCAGATGCTTTCCAGATGGTATCACATAGTGAATCTACATCTGAAGGTACTTTTCTGCATTCAACTTCAAGTTTGACAAGATCTCCAACACCGCTGGCTGAAATGCAGCCCGAACCATGACAGAGCCTCCACCGTGTTTTACAGATGGCTGTAGACACTCACTGTTGGACCTCTCTCCTGACCTCCTCCTTTGGATCCATCCCTCCATCAGACCTGTTTCCACTGATGTTCAGTCCAGTTCTTGTGTCATTTTCATAGATCAGCCTTTTCTCCCTGTTTCCCTTCCTTAAGAATGTCTTCTTGACAGCCACCCTTCCACTGAGACCATTTCTGATGAGGCGTCAGTGAACAGTAGATGGATCAGCTGAAGGTCCAGATGCATCTCTCAGGTCCTGTGTCAGGTCTTTGCTGGACTTCTTCCTATTTCTTATGTACATG
>VUQH01090061.1:0-51941 GCA_015106775.1 Etroplus canarensis | reverse complement strand
ATATGTCTTTACATATTTCTTGGCCCAGTCTTTGCATTTCAACTTATGTGTCTTGTTCAGTGGTGGTTGGGTTTCAGCCTTTCTTACCTTGGCCATGTCTCTGAGCACTGAACACCTTGTACTTCTGGACACTCCAGGTAGGTTGCAGTTCTGGAATATGACAGCACTGGAGGACAATGGGTTCCTGGTAGCTTTACATTTGATTCTTCTCAAGTCTTTGGCAGTTAAATTGCATCTTTTTCTCTCAACATGTTTCTTGTGACTCTTTTGGGTATTTGCAACAAAATATTTGATGGCTCTGTGGTCACGTCCTAATATCTTGGCAGTTTCAAGTGTGCTGTCTTCTTCTGAAAGAATTTTTTTATAGTTTTTACTTTTCAGAGTCTGTTAGATCTTTTTTCTGGCCCTTTGTGCCTGAGGGAAAGAACCAGCCTAATAATTGTGCTCACCTGATATAGGGTGTTGATCTCCTAAGACCACACCCTCCCACTTGACACAAATGCACATCACCTTATATGCTTAAATCCAACAGGCATTCAAGTTTCTACAGCTTGGATTTGGAAAGTATGCATAAAAATGACAATATGGTCAAAATACTCACTTGCCTAATAATTGTGCATGCAGTGTATAGGGCATAAGGCCTATACACCTATACATCTCTATACACTTTGCAGGACTATACAAAGTACAAGGATGCAAGGTTTTCAGTTGGAATACTTCCCTGTATCAGTAATCAATAATAATTGTGCACGCAGTGTAGGTTGATTTTTGAAAACGTTAAAAACATGAAGCTATAGTCTTTTTCTCATTTTCCTCTATGTGTCTACCTATTTTTGTTCCAGTGAATATCTGCTGATATTTTCTCATATTGTCAACACTTTTTTCTCCTTTTTTGTATACCTCTCTTACCTTCCTATCTGGTGTCATCTCTCTCTCCTACCTTGTTTTGCTTCGATCTTTGTCTGTCATTTTCCTTCATCAGCACAGTTCTCTTCCATCACTTTAAAGCATAAAACCAGTATTCTCTCTGCTTCTTTTAACATGTGCTATGACTTTGATGCTGCTGCCTCATTTACAACGATTTATCTCCTTTGTTGTTCTGGCATTTCTGTCACACTTTTCCTGACATGCCTCATGGTTGAAAAGTGACTGCCAGAGGAAAATTATTGCTCATGCCCTGCCACAGTGCGGCTTGGAGTGCCAAACACATTAACCCCAGCTTTCTTTCATACCACACATAAGAATAATATTACTCCGAATAAGTGCAGTAAGAAACTGTAACCACCAAACATATAAGTCTGTAAAGAGGAAGTCAATGAAGTATTTTTTTAAAAGACTTGTGTATTTATTTTTTTTACATCCACATCTTAAAAACAGGATTATACCATTATGAGTAGATGTAGTTGAGTTTAATGATTGAGTTTTGCAAGCAGTGTTGGGTTTTGCAGAAACATAACTGAGCAAAATGGCAAGCTCTTGCAGTTACTGTCATTACTGATTATGTTTTTGATCCGAGCCTGCAAGGGTTTAGTTTATATTAATATGCATCAAACTGCACAGATGTGGACAGTTGATGTTTTGTTGAGTATGACGCATGAATAAAATGACTCAAAGGAATAAACATAAGCTTGTGATCACACTCCATTTCTGTGTTTCAAGTTGCTCAGATACAGGGTAAAACAGTGCTGTCATGGGGTGCATTTACGTCAGCTTGACTCTTTGTGTGAGCACGTCTAGCTTTGTCTCTTGTTCAACATATCTCAGTGAAATTATATGTTAATGTGAGGTTGGATTCATCTATTTCTAGACCATATTTAAGTCCCAGATGGGCTCACACAATATTGCAGTTGCAGTCAAATAAAGTAAAATGCTCAGCAGCACTGAGGAGTAAAGAATACAACGGGAGCTTCAGTCCCAATAAACTGAATTTCCTATGCTTATGGGGTTTGAAGAGTTTTAGGAGGTAGGGAGGTTCACTCACACAGCCAGTCAAAAACACACATACACACACATTGAAAGCATCTCTGCAGGCGCTGGCTGATGCAGAGCTAAGGGAGGCACCATCATTAATACACACACTAGCACACAAGCGTGCATGCTTAGTCATTAGACCTAATGGTTTGCAGACTGTAGCATGAAATTAAAGGTTTGATGAATTGTTCTCATAAAGTCAAGGGACTAAGACTTTGTGTTGGCATTAGAAGAGTAAGGTTTTTCCACACAATCAAGTTATAGGAACCTATTTAAATATACTGTTATATACAGTCACATAGTACATGCAATATAGACACACTTAGATAAGTGCACAGTTGCATATAAAGATGTATACAGACACAAACATACACAGTTTGAAACACACCCATCTCACAGCTCTCTACACCCACGCACTCATTGACACTCCTCATTTTGACCTCTCTCAGGTGGCTTGTTGAAGCCTTTATTAAAAAGCAAGCAGTTTCACTGCAATTTATGACCAACAGAGCTCCGTGTTCTTATTCCTGTGGTGACTCATGCCCTGTGGAATCATACAGGGAGACTGAGGGAGACGGAGACCTTTGAAAGACATGAAGAAATACCAAATCTTGGCTTTATCTCCAACTTTTCCGCTGCTCGCTTCTACATTGTCCTGTTAAATGTGCCATTGATTATAGATGTATCATTTTTAAAAACAACTGATGGCACTGTCATTACTCAAACTGACTGAATTACTACTTACTGAATCACTACTGAATTTTAATAAGTTACTCTTTGACACAATTGGTGTTCTGTAGCTGTAATTCAATTATGGAGATTTAAATGGAGAGTTATGATTTTTTAGGCTAAAACACGATGTGGTCAGGTTTGTTTCTCAGATATAAGATTGTCAGATGAGATTAGAAAAACAGCTTATATTGATTATGTTTGATGTCTGTTTGGTTATGTGCACAGTGTCCAGAGAAGACTCCAGCCAGTCCCTAGCTTCCTGTCTCAACCTGCTTCCCTCCCCTTTGGACCCATCCGGAGATCGCATTGTAGGAAAAGAAAATGTTCAGAGGTAAATAAATCTATTTGTATTAATATATTTTATGTGCTCTTTTTCCTTTGGGAATAAAATGATATTATAGGGAGAATGTAAAAGTTCTAAAGTCTCTACAGTGTAATTCTCTGAAAATTTATTGACTTGTGAGTTTTATAAGTAAGCTGAAGACACTTTTGAAATAATAAATAATACCATAATGTTCTTACTTTGCAGTGAACTTTAAGTGTAGTACACAAAAAATATACTTAGATCAATAGAGTGTGGCCACCCTTGCCTTTAAAAACAGCACCGGTTATTGTAGGTGCACTTGCACACAGTTTTTTAAGGTGCTTGGCAGATAGAATGCTCCGAGGACCTTAGAGAACCTGCCACTGCTCTCTCTCTCTCACTTGCTTCGGTCTGTTAATGAAAACCAATCCTGACTCTATGAGGGTCTTAACAGCTGCTGCAGTACAGTATTATGGACTGGGCAAAATAGAACCAGAATCACAGAAAGAAAATGGACCATACATATGCACAACATGTATGTTTAATCCCATAAACTCAAGTGCCACATGAGAGACAAAAAGAGAAAGACAGAGGATTATTGTCTATTCTGGGAATTGAAGATCTTGAATGTTCTGTGTAAATGCATGCAAACATTTTTATGTCTTTTGTTCTCTTGAATATGAGAAAGGAAAAGAAAAGGTTAAAAAATTCTCAGTGGATAAGTATCTAAGCTGTCCTTTGCTTTTTCTCTGTCCTTTTGTAGCCAGTTGCTGCAACAAAACACTTGAAAGTTTCTATTTGCACACATGAGTGCCACTGCCAAGGATGGTTCTAAATCTGATTAGATTTGTTTCTTCTTTATGCTTAGAGAAAAAGTCTTACTGGACACACACAAAGGTTCATGCACATTCGTTCATCTGCATAAGGATACACACAGTGTGTATGTGTGTGCATATGAATAGTGCTTATTTGGTTTTTATGGAGCCACCTGGGTAATAAAGGGGTTATATCACCACTGGTGATTATTGCTTTAACTTTCAGTGTTCCTCTTTCCATTCACTAGTTGCAGTTATCCCTGTTCGCACCAACAAAGTAAATGTATCTGTCTAAACATGTTTTTCCTTGAATACACTACTTCTGATCTTCTTTATTTGAGAAGACAGTGCAGGTCAACTTGTGTGAGTGGTTTTGAAGAAGAGGTTGACAGATTTGTACTACGTCACTGAGACACTAGGCTTATCCAGAACTTCTTTTTGTGAGAAGGGTTTTATCATGCTTCTAACACTCTTTGAAAGTTTCAATGAATAGAGAGACATTTCTGTGTCTAGACAGTGTCAGTGAATCATGCAAGTCAGGAGCCAACCTTTTCAAACTATCCAAGGTTTTTGTCAGACAGTTCATTGGTTGTTTCATTTATAGTGAAATCTCACTTATCACTGAAAAGTGGGGAAGGCTCATGTCAACACACAGACACTCACAAAAATATTTACATTTTTCCCTCCTGCATACAAGGTCATGGCAAAAGTGCCATTCTGCTGAAGCTAGTTTTTTCATTTTGATTAAGTTTTTTTCTGAACTGATGCATTGATATTAAGCCTGGAAATGTCTAATATGAGGATTCCGTCCTTTCCAATCCAAACAATGACATGGTGTTGTTTTGGCATCGCTTTTGCAGAGAATGCAGATGAACAAATGAAAGAATTAATACATGCTAAGAGCTAAAACCACCATGTTAACATGCTGATGTGTGTCAGCTGTTATACTAATATTTAAAATGCTCCCATCTTGATTTACCTTTTGTTCATTAGTTCTAATTAACTCTAAATGCAAGTCGGTTAGAATTGTTTTGCAGCTGTTTTGTTTTGGAAAAATAAAAATTTTATCTGATGTTAGAAAAAGTGTTGGTACATCACCAAAGTTTTATTCATCCTGAGGGGGTGCATGTGTACCAAATGTCAAGGCAATCCATCCAGGACTTGCTGAGATACATATTTTAGTTTGGGCCTAAGTAGAAGACTAATTGACCATCAGACTGACATTTCCATCCCTAGAGTCATGCTGCTATCGTGGCCAAAAGTGTATGCAGTAATTTCATATTCAAGTCGTGTTATGGCTGAGTAATGGCTTATATGCCAACCTTTATAACAGTTCGACAGTCTGCGCTGAAATCTTGAACCTTGTACTCTAGAATAACTTAAGCCTCCAAAACTGTAGACACATTACACAATTTAACAGTGAGTGTGCTCCTTACAGTGAGACAGTGATATGATGTAGTGGGATTAAAGAGAAGTGTGTGTTGAGCTAACTTCTCCACAGCAATGGAGCCGTTATTTTAGCTGGAGTGCAGAGCATCACAGTAGCTTCAGTAATCATAAAAAAGACTACATTCAACATGCAGCCTTTTAGACTCTCCTTGTTTTAATTCAGAGTAGATTTACATTCTGTTTATTTAAGAAGCATCAGTTTCAAAAAATCAAAAATCATTTGCTATCATGCTATTTTGGCTCTGGAAGCACTGGAGCAGGTTAGATAATGCAGCCAGTTGTATGTGTCTTACCTGGCCAGGATGTAGCTGCTGGCAGGTGTTAATTTCCCACAATTTTAGTTCAGCGTCTTCACTGATTTCTTCTAACAAAACATTTTCACACAATTTTTTACTGAAAAAATGCATTAAGCCTGTGAGTGAAGAACCTGAGATTGGAGGTGGGGAACGGGAGTAAAATCTGTTTGCCCAGGGCTTCCTCTCTCTCTCACACTGTCTTTCTTTCTCTCACAGTCGCTTTTGCTCTTTGTCTCAGGTTCCACATTCCCCCAAGGGGACATTGATTTGCTGGAGGCAAAGCAAGCTCCCTTCTGTTCACACGCAACACACGCACAAACACACACACACATGCACACAGAGTTGTATTTCCATCACTTCAGAGGACAATACACTGACTTACATTCAAGACTTGTCCTAGCCTAGAGGCTGTAACTTACCTAACCCTCCATTACTCTAAACCTAACTTCATCTAAAATCAAGGCTTTGTAATAAAATTGAATTTATATTTTGACTTGCTGTTTTAACCCAGTAGTCAGTGCTGGTCTCAAAATATAACTGTGTAAACAGATTTATGTCCCCACAGTATGAGGATTGTAAGTTCATGCACACACACACCTGCCAGTCAGTCAGGCCGTCCAGAGAGAGTATCAGCTGCAGGATACTGCTGGCTGTCTGACAGGCTGCACAGAACATCTGCTGCATGCACACAAACACACACACACAGACATGCAGGCACAACTCCGACCTCTTTGATGTATGGCATTTGGATGATTTTGATGGCAGGTATTTAATTGTCTGTGTTTATGACTTTGTAAACATTAATATCGCAGTAACAAAGCCATGGCAGTAAACAGCCATGTGCTAAAACTATTTCCATTCTTTGTAGCTGCATAGGTGTTTAGAGGAAGAATGACAGACAGAAGGGGGTGGGGGCCTAAGACACCAGAGTCTTCACTCAGTGTCCTATATTCACAAGAATATAGAACAAGCCAAAGAAAAGTGGAGTCATAATATTACCCTATACATTTATACAACACCAGTCAAAAAACTTTTGACTGTAACTTCATAGCAGGAAGAGTATAATAAAAAATTCAGTGATACAACTTTAGATAGATTTCTAGTGCTCACACAGTGATTAATTTAATTATGGAGTCATCTAATGACCATTTCTTAGATTCGGCTATTAAATGTTCTGTAACCAAAATGTGTGCAAATTCTCAAAAATCCAAGAGTCTAGAGTGATGTCTTCAGTTACATTTGTCACACCAAACAGTAATAAAAAAATAATTGCGTTGTCATATAAAATCTGGAAAAGCAGTAAAATATTCCATATTTCCAAATCCTCACATCTAGAGCAGGAAACATCTAGAGCTGAGACCTAATATGTTTCAGGAATAAAAAGTGTGACAGTGTAGTTCTCGCTAATAAACACATTTACAATTGTCTTTAAATGCTGAAAAATCAATTCAGTTGGAGAGAACTACATACAGACAGAATATTCTTCTTCTTTTTTTCTTCCCACTAGGGGTCACCGCAGCAGATCATCCACCTCCATCTGACCCTGTCACTTGCATCTTCTTTTGTCACACCAACCCTCTGTATGTCCTCCTTCACTAAATCCATGAACCTTCTCAGTGGTCTTCCTCTTTTCCTCCTGCTTGGCAGCTCCATCTTCAACATCCTTTGTCCAATATATCCACTATCCTTCATCTCAGTCTGGCCTCTCTGGCTTTGTCTCCAAACTTCTCAACCTGAACTGCTCATCTGATGTACTCAGTTCTAATCCTGTCCATCCTGGTCACTCCCAGGGAAAATCTTACCATCTTCAGTTCTGGCATCTCCAGCTCCTTCTCCTGTATTTCTGTCAATGACAAAATTTTAAACCCATAAATCATAGCAGGTCTCACTACTGTCTTATAAACTTGCTCTTCACTCCTGCGCCTATCCTTCTGTCACAAAGCACCTCTGACACTTGTCTTCATCCACTCCATCCTCCCTGCACTCTGTTCTTCACCTCTCTTGTACTCTGTCCGTTGCTTTGGATGGCTGACCCCAGGTATTTAAACTCATCCACCTTCACTACCTCTGCTCCTTGCATCTTCACCATTCCACCTGGCCTCACACTTATTCCCACACATGCATTCTGTCTTACTTCAGACTTTCATTCCTCTTCACTCCAGGAATGAAGTGAATACATGCAGAATACATACATACAGACAGAATACAAACAGATGAATACATACAGACAGAATATACACTCCCCTTATTGTGAGTACAGGTTTGGACCCCATTTTGCCTTCATAACTGCACAAATTCAACATAGATTTTGGTCTATATTGACATAATAGCATCATGGAGTTGGTGGAGATTTTTCACTTGCACATCCATGATGCATATCTCCCATTGTACCACATCCCAAAAGGAACTTGGCTGGATTGAGATCTGGGGACTGTGGAGGCCATTTGAGTTCAGTGAACTCATTCACATGTTCAAGAAACCTGTTTGAGATGATATGAGCTTTGTGACATAGTGTGTTATCTTGCTGGAAGCAGCCAGAAGATGGGTAGACTGTGGTCATAAAGAAATAGACATGGTCAGCAACGATACTTTGATAGCCTATAGCATTTAAATGATCCTAAGCTGGAACTAAGGGGCCCAAGTCTGCCAAGAAAATATCCCCCTCACCATTATACCACCACCACCAGCCTGAACTGTTGATGCAGATGGATCCATGCTTTCATGTTGTTTCAGCCAAATTCTGACCCTACCATCCAAATACAGCAGCAGAATTTGAAATTCATCAGATCAGGCAACCTTTTTCCAATCTTCTGTTGTCCAATTTTGGTGAGGCCATGCAAATTTTAGTTTGCTCAGTTTCTTGATCTTAGCTGACAGGAGTGGCACCTGGTGTGGTCTTTTGTTGCTGTAGCCCATTTGCTTGAAAGTTCAATGCGTTTTGCATCCAGAGAATCTTCTATTTATGTTGGTTGTAAATGTGTGGTTATTTGAGTTACTGTTGCTTTCCTGTTAACTCAAAGTAGTCTGGCCATTCTCCTCTGACCTCTGACATCAACAAGTCATTTTTGCCCAGAGAACTGGATATTTTCTCTTTTTTAAACCAGTCCCAGTTCAACAGTTTATTGAATACTCATACCAGCCGGTGTGGCACTAACAACCTCAGCACATTCAGATTGACTTAAATTACCTTCCTTCTACATTCTAAAGCTTTATATGAACTCTGGTGGAGGGTCTTGATTCAGCCTAAATGTACTGAGTTGCTGCAATGTGATTTGTTGATAAGAAGTTTGCATAGGTGTACCAAATGAAGTGGCCAGCAAGAGTAGATGGGCCAAAGGTTTTTCTAGCATCAGGTTTCTATCATTTTCTTTTTTTCATGAAGTGCTCTGCCACTTGCAATGCCATCATCAAAGAATGATTTTTGGTACCATCGTGATGTATATAGCTCTCTGTTCTCTTTTAAGAACATTAGCGCTTCCCATCTCCTATACAAAAAGACTCAGAGGAAATTAAATTTTGACAGTTGGGATAAAGCTTGCCTGTTGCTATGGCAATGGCAGTCTGCCTGTTGAATGTTCCCCCGCCATTCTTCACTTAATTTTCCCTTTTTCTGTTTTCATTGCTGTTGATTGCTATGCACAAGACAGGCAGGCTGAGGCGGGGACATGCAAACACAGTTGGTGTCCTTATCTGTCGGCATGCAGTGGACAGTCATAAAAAGCTCAATTCCCATATCTCCACTTCTGACTTGAGTATTAATGTGAGTCTGTTTAGCGAAATAAGATTAGAAAAATGTCAACATTAGTGCACAGGCCCCGATTCACCTTGGTGACCCTTATTTGTAATTAGAGGTTAAATGTCTTTTTGCATATCTTGAAAAAAAGCAGCAACTGAAACACTTAGCTGTGTCTTCTTGTAAATGAAATGCTGCACATATGGCATCACAGACAAATGTGTCAAAGACAGCATACTCATAGCTGTCTTACTTTAGTCAGCTGGGTATTGAAATACTGTTGAGCAGCAAGAACAAGTGCAGAGAAAGTGTCTTATAATTCAAAAACCCCTCCTTTCACGTTTGGATTGGCCCTGCAGTTTTAAACAAAGACCTGTAATCTACAATTTTATAGATTTTTTTTCACATATGGACATAAACAGAGAGGAAGAAATTTGTTTAATGGTAAAAGGATTCATAAAGTATATCAGCCATGTTGTAATCAAATCCTTCCTGACTTAATATAGTCTGCAAAAGTGGCACACACATCTTCTACGGTAAGTCATATACTGGCAAACATTTACACACATGCACAGTAATAAAAATAGACAAGCATAAAGAATCCAGCTGAGCCTTAGGAGTGGAGCTGGGGACACATGAAATGCACAGTAACATGATGTTCAGACACAAAAATACACAGCATATAGTGGGAGTTCAAGGAAACAAAGTAGACTACCCCAATTTTTTCAGTTTGCTAGTGTATAATGATGCATAATTTCTTAATCCAACAAGCAGTAGCACGACTTGGTCTTTTATCTTGTTTTAATCTGTGGTTTGTCAGAGGAGAAGCTTTGGCAATATGCCTTGACAGCTTTCATTTTTTAAACTCTAAACCTGTTAAAAATGTTGTAGTGTGTGTCTGCTGGCATGCATATTTCTTTTGTCAATTGTTGTTTAGCTTCTAATTCAGATCACCGTATTGGGTTTATTAAATGTTCAGTATGTTGAGACTAATTAGTGTTGGCTTTCATTTTTATCCCAATTGCTCTGAGCAGGAACTTGTTGTCCTGATTTGTAACGCAAAGAAAAACATTAGACTGGCAATAAATAAGACATTCTTATTCTTCCAGTAACCTTTTTCTTAATCAAGCAGTCTTTTACAGAAATAAAAGGGAGTCTTAAAGTGGAATTCACTGTAAGTCTTATGTGAACAGAGTGTAAGACACGAAGCATTAGTGTTTCCTTTCCTGAACTTAAGCGCCACCATTTGCAGCATTTGAAGAATTTTTGAATAATAAATGCAGCAGTGCTCTTTTGTCTTTGGCTCTTCATGCATTGTCCTCCTCTCATCTCTTGTCTCTATTTGTTGCAGACTACAGTATAGTATATGCAAATGTTGAACATATTTTTGTTACAGCATGCTGAGATTAGAGTATGGTTATGCACAGCACAATGCTAAAACTGGTATTATTCAGAGGTACTTAGGTATTTCCCACCCTGTTTGTTGCTTTTCGAACAGTTTCCTCCTATTGTCAACAATAAAAAATGTTTTGTGAATTCTAAATATTTCCCATGAGGATTTGTTGCTGATGTATTTTGCTTTGTTGCTGTCTGTTGCACATTGCTTGAACATTCCTAAAAACTAGAGTATAGAAGAGAAATACTCTTAATAAGACAGGTTATTTTTGAACATTTTAGTTAAATACCTAGCAAATTGAGATATATGTATCCTGACTTGGACTCAGAACCAAGGAGGAAAGTGCTAGCCTGACTTCGTGCAGAAATGGGATCAATGGAAGTTCAGTGTTGTAACAACAGCTGGATGTAGTTGCAGTCCATGCACCATTTTGCTTGGCTTGGCACTATTTAAGGTTTTATGGAAATATTTGACAATTTAAATATTTATTCATCTTCCAACTTCTGTTGTCTAATTTTTTCTCTGAGTAAAATGTACCTTCGTCTGCTCCCTTGTATTCTGCCCAAGGGGTTGCCATATGCAGATGAATCTGCATTGGTAATTTAGCAGAGGTTTTATGCTGGATGCCCTTTCCGATCCAACCCTCCATGGTGAGAAGGGCTTGTGTCCCCACCTGGAATTGAACCAGGGACCTTTTGCTTTGTAAGACAAATGTGTAAACCACTACACTACAGGGACAAATGCAGCATTTTCTCGGAGTGATATTTTTTATATTCAATAAAGCATAAAATTCCAAAATTGTATTTATTTTTAACTATTGTCTATGGCATTTATGTCAGAGACTATTACAGTTATGTAGTGAAATCAGACACAAACATGCTGTTGATCACAAATGAAGCTCCAGAGCTTGAAAAAGGTGCGCTATGTGGACAAAAGTATTGGGCTACAGCCCTTAATCATTGGAGTCAGGTTTTTCATTCAGTCTCATTGCCACAAGTGTATAAAATCAAGCAAGTAGCCATGCAGCGTGCCTTTACAAAGATTTGTGAAAGAATGGGTCATTTTTAAGAGCTCACTGAAGTTGAGCGTAGTACTGTAAGAGGATGCCCCCATTGCGACAAATCAGTTTGTGAAATTTCCTCCCTCCTAGATATTCCATAATCTGGTGTAAGTAGTATATTGCAAAGTGGAAGCATTTAGGAAACACCACAACTCCCCCATGAAGTGACAGACCATGTAAAGTTAAAGAGCAGGGTCACTGCGTGCTAAGGCACACACTGAATAAAAATTGTCAATGTTTTGCTGTCTCAGTAAATATGGAGATCCAAACCTTCTCTGGCATTTGAAAAATGCACCTTTGGCTGCCCCCTTCTATGATGGGGTGGCCATCTGCATCAATAAGTTGGTTTCATGCCAAATGCCCATCCTGACGCAACCCTTTGTTGTGGCAGGGGCTTGTGTCCCAACCTGGACTCGAACCTGGACTTTAGTTAATGTGTAAATCACTATGCTTCTTCTCTAGTATTAACATCAGCACAAAAACTGTGATGAAGCTTCATGGCATGGGTTTCCATGACTGAGCTGCTGCATGCAAGCTTTACCACCAAGCACAATGCAAAGTGCCAGATGGAGCGGTGTGAAGCATGCTGCAACTGGACTTTGGAATCTGGAAACATGTTCTGTGATTTTCTGGGGTTGGCCTGGGCCCTTTAGTTCCAGTGAAGGGAAATCTTGCTCCTTCATCTTACCAAGACATTTTGGACAATTCTTCCAATTCTTCTTTACACAATGCAAAGTCCATAAATGCATGTTTGGATGAGTTTGGTGTGGAAGAACTTGATTGGCCCATACAGAGTCCTGATCTCAACTCCATCCAACACCTTTGGGATGAACTAGAATGGAGATTACATGGCAGACCCTCTCATCCAGCATCAGTGTCTGACCTCTTCTTGGTGAAAGGGCAAAAATTTCCACAGACATACTCCAAAATCTTGTAGCTGTTATAGCTGCAAAGGAGGGACTAACTCAATATTAACGCCTATAGATTTAGAATGTGAGGTCATTAAAAAACCCTGTAGGTGTATTATGTAGGTGTCCCAATACTTTTGTCCATTTAGTATATGTAGCCCTAGTACAATTGTTTATGTTCAGAGACCAAAATATAAATCTTAACTCACTGACTGTTTTTGGGGAACCACTATAGCTGGACATAAATGTTGGGCAGATCACTTGTTGTGCGTTCAGGATACAGTTATAACACAGAACTCTGGATAAAAAAAACAGATAATGTGTATTAGATTAGTGATGTTTATAATTGTTTCTATAGCTGTGGGAATATTTTTGAACTTTGATGGAGACCCTTTCACTGGTTTCCCAGCATGCGTAAATTGTGCTTCAAACACATATCTAATATTCATAGACTCTCTTGTTAACTTGTGTAAGTCTGCACAAAGTTACACATAGCGTACAAAATCAAAGCACAATTGTGCTTGCGCTTATTGTAGCTTTCTGTGTGCATAATATTTTATTAGGCATCTCATAGTCTTATTCCAGTACTGCCATGGAAACTGCTTTGAAAGAAATGAGGAAAGAGGCCATATGTGCCTTTAATGTCCTTGATTGTAGAGGATTATTTGTGGGTTCTTTTCATTTTTTGATTTAATCAGTGTCTGAGCTTTTGAAGATGATTATATACAAGAAATATGTTTGTGTATATTAATTCAAAAACAGACACTAAAGATCCAGGATCGACGAGAAGATGCTGGTAAACATTTATTTAGAAATGCTATTAACAAGAATCAAAGAGGTGAGCACTTGACATTGATCTGATCTAAGTGCAGAGACCGTCACAATAAATATGCAGACAAAGTAACTGTCATTTAAATCTTTCCTTCACCATGACTCAGTATGGAAGCTGGTTCTTAGGTGCTATTATTTTGTCACAGTGATGACAACAATACCACTACAAAATCACAACAAATAAAAGCTATGACTCACCCTAAACAATATACGATTCTCTGAAAGGAAAGGAGGCAGTTTGAAAATGACAAGAGGAAATTAAACGAAAAGGAGAGAGACAACATTTTAATTTATTTTGATGTTGTTGATGCTGTTACACACCCTATCATAAAATAATACCTGTTTTGTCTGCTTACTGAATCAACATATGTTACACTGGGAATTTACAGGGTATAAGTCCCTTCCTCCCTGTTCTGGCTTCTTATTAATGTAAGCTTTATGTCACACGTTGGCAGCTTTATCATACCTACTCCAAGCTAAGATTACATTATTATGCACTTATTAAATTTTTGGCCAAAATCTTACCTGAAATTTTTCACTTTTGGCTTCTTACTTTTGCAGGATCAGTATAATGAGGCTGCACAATCATCACATGGTTATAAGGTCATTGAAATTCAGGTCCTTTATTATCAGGGATTTAAATAAATAATGCAAAATTATCATGTCCTTAAGTAATGAACAGATTGGATAAACATTAATGTGTCCTCTAAATAAAAATTCCCTTTGGGTGCAGAATTAGCATTTTAAACATGGATTTGTTGACTGGAGTTTATAAAAAAATCAGGCTTAGTCAACCAGTGGTTGCTTTTGTGATCAGCTGTCACCTGTGGCACTTGGGCATTTTTATTCATTTCTCACTAAAAATTACAAACTGACAGAGTCACTTTAAAACATGTGACTCATAGGAGAAATCCCCGAGTGCTTGCATGACAATATAAACTCAAGAGAGTGATATGTCTCAGATTCCCTAGGACACAAAGTTTTGGTAGTGGACTCAGCAGGGTTTTTGTACTAAAAATTGAGAATGTTCCACTTTATTGGAATATTGCTTCAAGGCTTTAATACGGGATAAAATTTGGCAACGTGGCATGGTAATATTCTCTGAAATAGGAAAATGTAATGTGACACATGGGACCGATATTAAATAGATCTCTACGAGCAACAATAAGTTGTGATCGTAATTAGCACAAGTTCTGATAACTCCCTAAAGGTCCCCCCCCCACCAAGAACTAATGTGGTGGTTCCCATCCTTTTATGGGTTAACCTCACAGATGCCAAGGAAGTGGTGAGTGGGTAGTGCCAGACAGCAATAGATAGAAGTCAGGGAGAGTGAAATAAGCATGAGTAAAGTAAAAGACAGCACAGATTTCTTGCAAAACGAGTACACATTCAGAGTGCAGCATACAAAGGGAAGCAGAAAGGACAGTAAGTTTAATCAGAAAGTTACCCCTGCCATATTACATTAGTTTTATATTCTCCCTCTTTGTGTGTCTGAAGTTCAGTTCACCATTAGATTCACTGCCTCGAGCTCGGCTTGTGCTCACTCTTTAGTCACAGATGCACTTTATGTCGGAGATGGGTTTAATGGCAGCATTAAACATCCGTAGCCTCAGGTGCTGAATGCAGATGAGTACACTGTGTCTGTCAGGTGGAAAGAAGGAGTGACAAATGATGGTGATCATTCTCTTCTAGCTGTGCTATACTGTTGTACCTCACATGTGCTGGCATACAAGCACACAAGGTACACAGATGGCTGCAGTACACACACATGTACTCATATATATTGGATTTTTTTTTCCCATAAACATGTTCCTTGTTGTCACTAAAAATTTAATTAGGGAAAAGTTGGCACGGGGGACTAACTGCCTTTCTCGCTGTGTCTCAGTCTTGAAGAGTCCTTTACTCTAATTGTTCCTAAGACAATGCTATCTATATATTGCTGATTGACAAGGGTACAGGCCACCACTTCTCACTGCTGCTAAAGATAATGTACTTTAATCCCACATAATTTATTTCACTAGCAGTCATTATTTGTCACTCGACACAAAACGTGAACACCGAGACATCTAAGTGTTCATACACATGCTCCCACTAAACTTGTGTCTCTTGTTGGCAGTGTATGTGTATTGTTTGCTGCATGTGTGCATGTGCATACACGTGTGTGCAGGTATGTACGAGTGCTGGGAGTCAACAGCCCAGTAATAAAACCCTTTTTGAGTGCTAAAATAATGAAAGTAATAAAAACGCAGATAATTGGCTTTTTCAGGTTGGCGAAATGGATAAATTCTAACACTGCTGTTGAGAAATGGCTTCTGAGAGGAGAGGGGTGAGTCAGAAGGATGGAGAGGAGTATGTTAGTGAGAGAGAAGAAGCAAAGGAGAGTAGGAAACAGGGAAAGGATATGTATTAAAAAGGAAGGAAGGAGAGGAGAGAATGGAGGAGAAAAGGCATAACAGAAGGCACAAAGAAAACAAGAGCATAATGCAAATGAAGCTAACATTTTTCATACTCTTTGACTGTTTACTTTTTCTTCTTTGTGTAATTACTATGAAAAGACAGTAGAGACAAAATCCCTGTGAAAATATTTAATTGCACTTAACTCCATGTACTTCTGTCATTATCTTCCCATTTATATGCTCAGTGTGAAGATGCAGTACCAATTTTAACCACTAGCTGGTGTAATACTACATCTTTATCAGTTCAAATTAGGACTATGCCCACTTGGGTAATCTTCTAATTGACTACTATCGCACAGTCCTATTCTCTGCACTCACATACATATAACAGGTTCAGAGGTGCAGTGAGTGTTTGTGTGTGTATGTGAAAGAGAGCGAGTTGTAAAAAAAGGGAAATAGAGTGAGAGTGTCAGGCTATCAGCTCATGACAGTGAAAAGACAGATGACCCTGAGTAGAGGAACGGCCTCCCTGCCTGTGTAACATCTATCATCACTGAACAGACTTGTCTTCGACTGTGCTCTGCTCTTCCTTGTGTGTGTGTGTGTGTGTGTGTGTGTGTGCAGTAATTACCTGCAGGTGAGACTCATGCATAGCTAGAAATGACTTTGTCTAGCCTGTAACTGCAGTCAAAAATATGCGCTCTGACATGCTTACTCATGTGCATACACACATACTGCCACGATTCCAATACTTCAGATGACAATTGCAGTGATTTACATTGATTCCCTGCACTAACACTAAAACAACCCTGACCTTAACCTGACCTATCATAAAAATATTAAGAGGATTTTTTGTCTCCAAAACATAGATGAGACCCCACAATGTTACTGTAAACTAACAGATTTACAGCAAAAGTGATGCAAATCCATACATACACAAGCAGCTTGACAGTCCTTGCCAGTGCTGCTGTTACTGAAAGAAGCCCTTGGGTCTAAGTCCTGATTATTATTCTGCTGAGATTCTTGAAGGGAGATTTGATGGTCAGAAGATGAAACTGCTGAAGGTGGCCCTTGGCAGTATTATTGCTTAAATATACATCAAAAGTTGCATTTGCTAAAATTTTTAGAGATAAACTGTGAATGGTTTAGGTGTTTAATTCCTGATATTTACTAGTGATAGAAGCTTTATTGAGGTGTGATTTTTTGGGCCCTAAAACCACCAGCATTACAAAGGATCTAGACACGTATTGAAAGGTAGTCCAATTTTTTAAAGGTGTTGAAAAAGTGTTGGGCACAGTAAAATACTTTTACAGCCCTCATCTGCTCAGTTCAACCAGGAATGTTCAACTTCTAGTCCCCTGAAAGAGTAAATACTGTGCACACTGGCACCTGATGTATTATTATTGTTTTGGGTGATTCAAGTATTGTTTGAACCCTACTCCTACACATTTTCCTGTCGCTCTGTTTGATCTACACCACAGAGGTAAAAGAAAAATCCAAACCTGAAACCCTGGTGAAAGCTAGAGAAAGGGCAAGATTGTCAGGCTTAGAGTAATGCACAGATGTAGAAAAACAAAAAACAAAACAACCTTGTGAAGAAAAAAACAACTTTGTTTTGGCATCGCACTGTGCCATTTGACACAGCACCCAGAGAAAAGAATTCATGATTGATCATTTGTCATTTATTTACCCTCAATTCATCCTACCTGAATAGCAGGGTGTAGCAATAGAGAAATAAATGGAGAAAGTTCACTCTTTTCAGAGATGGCAGGGAGGAACAAAAAGCTGCAAACAACTCAGTTTAAGGGAGAGAAAAAAAACATGACAGACAGCCCTCACCTGTCCTCAAAAGACAGCAGGCCTCCTCGACATTTGTCTGAGGTGCTCAGCAGTATCCCCAGGGGGACACCTAGGCTTTGATACTGCATCAGTTTAGTGTAGTGGTTGTCAGAGGAATACGTGAAAAAGATGAAGAGGCAAGGGCAGAGCTGTAGAGATGGAAGGCACAGACTCAGGTGAGGGGTTGGGTGGGGGTGGATACGGGAAGGGCAGGTGAACAAAGAGAAGTAACAGAGGGGGGAGCCTGGAGAGAGTGGTGAAAGTCTGAAGACTGATGACTAGAAAAAGTGCGACAAGGAGTAGACAGATAAAGAGATGGGGGAAGAAGGTGAAAAGCCAAAGGAGGAGTGGGTTGGTAAACAATCAAAGAAGAAAGTATGAGGATGCAATTCAGTCTGACCTTTTCAACCGAGTAGTGTTTAGAATGGCTTATGTTGTTTGATATTTTTGTGATTTTTGTCTTGTTTTGTTAAAAAAATGTTTCCAGGAGGATTTGTTGGATGACTTAATACTCAGTTGTTCTTTATTTGGTAATTTTTTTTAGACAAAAGTTTCTTTTACCTCCCTTTAAATGGCTATCAGTCAAAGTGAACATGGTCCCTTGATGATTAAGAGCTCCTTGTTTCTGCTACCATGTCTACCTTTCTACTGCCCTCCCTCCCTCTTCTTGTCTTGTTATGCAGACTGCGAACTCTGAGGTTGTCTGTGTGGTTTTCAGACAAGAGGGTGGTATTTCTTGGCTCACCTTTTGAAAATGTCATAAAGAAGGTGAGAAACACAGTCCCCCTTTATGCACTTCTGTCAAAATATCACAACCTGGCAGAGAAATGTTAATGTGGGAATTTACTTTTTTGAAACACATTTGATTTATCTTTTGGTAAATTTTAGTTGTTTTTCCACTTTCTTTCTGGCTTTTTTCTTTGACTATATGAAATGAATGGGTTGTAGTTTAATATTTTAAAAATAGTTTAAGTATATCCAGCCATCCATTTTCTGTCACTTATCCAGGTCTGGGTCACGAGGGCAGCGGTCTAAGCAGAGATGCCTAGACCTCCCTCTCCCTGGCTACCTCGTCCAGGACTTCTGTGGGGACACCAAGGCATTCCCAAGCCAGCTGAGAGATATAATCTCTCCAGTGCTTCCTGGGTCTCCCCTGAGGCCTCCTCCTGGTTCCACATGATTGAAACATCTTACCCAGGAGGCATCCAAGAAGCATCCTTGCCAGATTCCTGAACTGGCATCTGGCCTCAACTGCCTCCTTTCAATGCGGCGTAGTAGTGACTCTACTCTGAGCCCCTCTTGACTGACCGAGCTCCTCATCCTATCTCTTAAGGGAGAGCCCAGACAACCTTCAGAGGAAGTCCTTTTCTGCTGTTTGTGTCTGAGATCTTATCCTTTTCATCACTACCCAGAGCTTGAGGTCATAAATGAGGGATGGAACTTAGATCAACCAGTAAATCGACAGTTTTGCTTTCACATTTAGCTCTCTCTTCACCACAGCAGACCGTCAATCTGTGTGTTGACAGAGACTGACAATTTAAGTATTTTTTGCTGATAATGTATTCCCTGTATAGTATTTTTCTTGTTTCAGAGGAAGTTTTGAGGCTAAACATACAATAGGCTTTTGTTTGGTCCCCAGTTTTGACATTTGAAGAATTTCTTCTTGGCTAGTGAGGGTCATCTCTACATTTTAAAGAAGCTGACTGTGATTGTTTGTGTTTGTCAGTGGATTAGTGATTAGTTGCATTTTTAAAGACACACAATGGCATGAACAGAACAAAGGTTTATCCTCGGATTATCCTAAGTAACCCAGGAGTGCAGCTTGTGTTCTAGTGTGTTGATAATGTTCTTGTGTAATTGCTACTGTGTGGAAAGTAGAATGTTAACCTCAGGTAAATGCTAATCCCAAAATGAAAATGTAGGGAAATAAAATAGCTGTTCAGAATTCATCTTTTTCTGCCCCTCAATAAAATAGTATTTGAATTATAAACCACATCAGTAGCTGCATAGAGATTCAGTTATGTTAATATTTGTCCAAAGCGATCATAAAGTAAGCTGCTGCATTTGTTTTCTTAAAGTTTTTGACATACAGCCACAAAACAGAAGTAGAACTTGATCTTTGTTTTGAGATTGTTTTTGTGCCTAGTGAAATATAGAGAAATCTGGCATCTTCAGCAGGAAAATATGCTTCTGTTGAAACCCTAAAACTGACAAAACAAGTGGACTCCAATTAATTAATATTAAGATATAATTATCATAGATAAGGTCAGAGTTTTTGGTGATTGGATTTAGTTTTAGTGCTGTCTAAGGTGAAGAAAAGTGGTGGAATGCTGTGACACTATGCAACTCTCACTTGTTTTGAGAGTCCTTTTTAAAACCTGTCCTCTGCTTTCCTAAATTGTGGCTTGAAGTTGAGACACAGAATAGAGGCCACACACCTGAGACCAAAGAAATACTGGTACAAAGACCTGTTTACTGTTTAATGGAGAGTATTCCCAAAAGGGACGGTTAATTATAAGAAGGCTTTGGTTGAGCTCCCCCTCTTTATGTGTGTTTGAATCAAACCCTGCTCCGCCACAAAAGTGCCTGTGTAAGAGGTTACATTTTTTTGGAGGCTTGTTAGTAAGCTGGCCTTAAACAGTGATTTATGAAAGAAATTTCCAAATCCCATTTCCAGAAAAGTAGTAATATTTTCCAAAATGCAATAAAAACAAAAATTTTTACTGACCAACTTATATTTTGTAAATATACACAAATTAAGAATGTGATGGCTGCAAAACACTCTGCAAAATTTGGGACAGAGCCCTGTTTACCTTTGTGTTGCATCACCTATTTTAATCCTTTTGGAACTGAGGATACTAATTGTAGTAGTTTTGAAATTGGAAATCTTGTCCATTTTTATTTAATGTAACACTTATGTTTCTCAACAGTCTGTGGTCACTGTTGTCTGATTTTTCTCTTCATGATATTCCATACATTTTCAATTGGAGTTAGAGCAGGCCAGTCAAGCACACATACTGTGCCTACAAACCCCCCTGTTGTAGCTCCTACTGAAATAATCATGGATGTCCTGGGATGAGACATCACCTTTATGGCAATATTTGTCTCTCTAAAATCCTAATATACGCCTCATAGTCAATGGTACCTTCAAATACATACAACTCACCAGTGTCGTGAGCACTGATGTACCCCCATACCATCACAGATACTGGCTTTTGCACCTTTTGCTGATAACAATCTAAGTGGCCATTTTCATCTTTGGCACGGAGAACTTGATGACCATTTTCCGTGAAAACGAGCTAAAGACCGTGGACTCAGCTGACCACAGCACATGCTTCCACAGTCTTTTGGTCCATCTGATATGAGCTTAGGCCAGAGAACTCAGCAACATTTCTGCATACAGTTGATGTTTCAAGTTGCATTTCTGGATACAGTGACTGACTGTGTTAAGTGACAATTGTTTTACAAAGTACTCCGAAGCCCAGGTGGCTATATTTGTCACAGTAGCATGACAGATTCTTAGGCAGTGTTGCCTGAGGGCTCAGAGATTACGTGCATTTAGCAGTGGCTTCTAACCTTGTCCTTTACACATTGAGAAGTCTCTAAATTCTCTGAATCTTTTCACAATATGTTAAAAATATCCCAGCTTTTCTGAAAATGGGGTTTGTATTTGTGCACTACTAAAAGATCTCTTTTTAAATAATTGTGGACATAAAAAATTACAAATCACATATCTCTTGACAGTAAAGCATTCTTTTGACTTGATAATGATAGTGAGATGCAGAATGATAAGATGGACTTTTGTTTGTGTGGGAGATTGTTATCACCGCATGTTGCTGGTTTTAAAACAGACTTATTGTACAAATGAGTCATCATTAAAATTGAGTCTTTAGTGGATCCTGTGGAGTAGCTGCTATGTAATGTGATGGTTTGTTCTCATTGTGGCTTTTGTGTTTAATTTTCCGGTCTCTTCCCTCTCCTTTTTTCTTTGTCATTTTTTTCTCATTTTACATTATTTAAAGCCATCCATTTCACTTTACAGCAGTATACAATTTCTTATTTTCTATCTTGGAGGTACTAAAGATGAAAGATTCAAAATGTTCACACCGGTTTTTAATAAAAGTGAAATACTGTGAATAACAGATGTACATATCATTATTGCTTGCTGTATTATGCAGGCAGATTGCTGTGTAGAAGGTGTAGCTTGCTATGGTGCATCTAATTGCTACAAATTATTGTTCCGCATGCTGCCACGTTATTGTTCAGACCATGTTTGTGCATTTTAGTTTGTTACACATGATATCACACAGAAGTCTACGTATTACTGGTATATTGAGAAGCAGCTGGTATCTTCAGTTTACTGTGTAATGGGTCAGCTTCACAATCACTAACCACCAAAGGCAGTGATGAGATTCCACAGGTGGAGAACAGCGGGGAGCAGAGAAAACAGTTCAATGATCAAATTTTCATGCTGACTCATACTCGACATTGAATTTTTGTATTACTCTCCTTTTCTTTCACTCCACCTCTCCCCTAGGGAACCCAACCGTCCAACCAGCCTGCTGCCTGCTGAGTGGAGCACAGGGCTGGGTTCAGGGAAGGAAGACGACCCCTTACCTCTGGGACTAGAGACCCTTCCACTAAGAGTTATGCAGCAGGAGTGCACTGCTGTCAAAACCCTGCTTTTAAGGCTGAGACGGACACTGCAGGAGGTGGGATATGCACATACAGTAGCACACAATGAGCATTACATACTGTTCTTGACAAGGACATATAGATAAATGAAGAAATTAAAAAAACTGAAGATTAACATGAGATTTATTGACTCTGGCATATTTACTTGTTACACAGCACAAGAGGTAGACCACACTGACATCCCTTATCAAGTTATAAACGCATCAAATTGTTTTAAACCCATAAGGATAAGGGGCTAGTAAATAATAAAAAGCAATTTCATCTGGAACCACTGAGCATAGTGCTGCTCTTGCAAATTTTTCAGCCCCTATTTTAATCTATTTCAGCTCCATGAAATCTGGTCAAAGTGGTTGCTTTTCCATCTTTAAAAGGTCCATTTAATCACTTTGTTTTGTTAATTTAATCAGACTACATTCAGAGGAGAAAACGGGGAGAGTTATTTAAGTATTTGCCAGTTTATGCTTTATATGTACACAAACACACTTAAAGTATGCACATTATCCCTCTGCTTCAGACTAATATTCTGTTCTTTAAATGTTTTATCCTGCTTAAAGCTAAAGTTTTACCCCAGGCTATGGGGCTATCTCAGTGTGAATGTTTGGAACCCATTTAAATTACATCCACACTATTATGGACGTGATTAGCTGTAATGGTCACTTAGTAAGGCACTGACACGTTGCAGTAGCTTCACAAGGTTTAACTGTATAAATCAAGGAACCATATTGTCTGCCACCCTCTGTTCTCAGGTAATCTCTTTAGATGCCAGACTGCTCTACACAAGAATTTAAAATTAATATATTAAGATTCCTGTGTTTAAATTTGAATAGCATTGAGATTTTTTATTGGCATTTTTGAATAACATTTTGTAGGGACTGTAGATATTACAAGCTGCAGAGAGTAAGAGATGGGACAGATGTAACCAACCACTGAATGCGCAGTTAAATTTAAACTGTAGTTTTACATTTTAGTCCAAATCAGGCCAGAAGGATGATTACACTTTGCTGGAAAATAACAGAAGCCTCAGTGATTGTTTTCAAAAGTTTTGTGAGTGTGGCCTTAATAGGAGCTCTATCTATCTATCTATCTATCTATCTATCTATCTATCTATCTATCTATCTATCTATCTATCTATCAATCATCATGTGAATGTTTTGTTTTAGAATGAAAGTGATAATATTTTCACTAATACCCTTTGTCACCATATACTGAAAATGCATAATACATGTCATATCAATGAGGGATATTAGCAAATCCATATGCTCAGAAAGAACATCCATTAGCTTTGTCCGGCTGCTGCTTTTTTGCAATCTACATGGGTGACTGACCCCTACCACACATGGAAGTGTTATACAGACCCGTACTCAAAAATACAAATACACAAAAAGACATAAAAGGGTGACCAGACCTTCCCTAAAACCCCACCATTAGTATCTCTAAACTAAGATCAAAGCCAGCTGTGAATTATAGTCCACAGAGGCGCATGGATGGCTTTCTCCTGATCTCTTTACTGCTCATCTCTCTGTTTTTCTCCCAGGACCACTGTGAGAGAGACATGAGACATGTAAATGAAATAATAATTTGTAGAGAGAGAGATAAACTAAAGTGGTGATGGAAAAACTAAAGGGAGTGCAACAGAGAGAGAGGGTACACAGCAGCAGAACATGAATATGAAAGAGGAGGTTCTTTGCCCTCTTTGCTTGCTCTGTTGTGTCATTAACTTGCAAATTTTGTTACCTTCCATCAGCAGATATAAACCATCCTGCAACAAGGGGAGGGTTACTGAACATGTCTGTTTTCTTTGCATTTCATTTGCTTGACCTTCTGATGTTGAGCCCCAGTCTTTTGCTTTGTTTATCTTAACTTATAGCCTCTTCCATTCACCTTTGCCATTGTACACCTGTGTCTGCTCAGTGCAAGGTTTTGCCGATCAATAGCAGGTGCCAACCCTTTTCACTGTCAAACACATTGGCAAACACTATTGTCACTGGATGCTTAAGAAAACAAAGATTGTCCACTTGAAATACCCTGCCGGCATCACACAGTCCTCTGTAAGCAAAATTGGAAGCCAATTGCAAGAATTGTAATTTGTCAGCAAAATCTGATCTTCTGTAGGCTGAAAAATTAAAAAAAAGATGATTCCCTAATCATCTTTCTTTTTACACTGACTTTTTGTGAGAGCACTTGCTTCCCAAATTTCAGCTTCCAGTCATCATTAAATATGTCATATATATTAACAGGGCTTTTAGGGTGTAAGATTAAGTGCACAGACTTAAAACAACTTTGAATGGTATAAAGCAACAAACTAGTTTATCAGTTTTGGGGAGCTTTAAGTCCCTCAACATTATCCCTAAATTGAGCTGAGGTCAACAATATAGAGACTTTGGGTTTAGACACTTCATTTCAGTATTCACTCACTTTAAAAAGTTAGGGTTGGGGTTCCACAAACTCAGATTCCCTAAATTTTGAACACATGGTCTCCCTGGATTCTAGATTAAGCTTCTAAAATTGGGGGGCTACAGGAGCTCTGCAAAAAAGTGCTTAATTTTTAATCATCAAAAGGGATGTGATTCTTGAAAATGCAAATTAATGGTGGGTAAAAGTCATGAACATTTTATTATATTGTATTTAAATGGAAAGCCTCATCTCACAGTAACTATAGCCTAAAATGATGGGAACTTTTTACGGATGCTTAACATTGACCATGCAATTCAGAATTCTGTGTCTCTGGCCTCTCTGTCCTCTTCATAGCTATTTCCTTTCAAGGACATCATAGTAACATGCACTGGCACTTAATTTAGGAGCTTACAGAGATTACCTGGTGCACTTTTGGAACTTATAGACTTATGAACTACACTGCAATCATTTGAAAAGAAGAGAACTTGACATAACTTAACCTTGCATCAACAGTATGGCAGGTAGAAACAAACACAGAGAATTTTACAACCACAGGATCAGGGCACCTTGCAGTCTGTGAGTCAACCATGAAGTCCTTTGTATATCAAAGTATTCTAGAGTCAAATGTGAGGCTGTCTGTTCCACAGCTAAAGCTTGGACAATGATCTCAAGCACAGCAGCAAACCTGTAACAGAATGACTGATAAAGGAAAGAATCAGGGTGTTGCAATGGCCCAGTCAAAGTCCATATCTCAGCCCAATTTAAAAGCTATGGCAGGACTCTAACAAACTGAAGCAATACTATAAAGAAGAGTGGGCCAAGAGTGTTCTTCCACAATGATGTGAGAGACTGATAAAGTCATACAGAAAATGATTACTTCAAGTTATTGCTGATAAAAGGGGTTTATGAGCTATTAAATAATTGGGTTTTACTTAGTTTTTCATCAGAATTAGAATACTTTATTAACCCCAAATTCCATTAACATGACTGCAGTCCTTTGAAAATGCTCTTTTTACATGACTGTAGATTTACATGATTTGAAATTTACACAGGCACATAACATCGACCTTTTAATCCAGAATCCAGTCTGCTATCTCATCAATATCAGGGGCACCATAGCAACATGCTAAGCCACTGGCTTCTGGAGCTTGCAAAGGTCATGGAGACATGAGTGGTCTAGGTGCAATAAAGGAATCAATTTAGTTTTAGCTTATTTGACATAAATCAATGCATTTCTGTTCTTTATAGAAGATATGCTAAATAACATCTGTTCTTTTTTGAATCAAAGAAAACAAAATAAATGTTTAAAGATTTATTTAATTACAAATTAGAAGGAGGGAAAGGATTTTCTTGGATGGTTTGGGTAAAAAGTTTTTAGGGTACCAAAAATGGATGAAACATAGCTGCCCAGTGCACATTGAAAGGATGAATAGAAAAGTAAATATCAAGTAATAAAAGTAATAGTATTTTTTGCCATCAAAAATTACTGACAAAGAATTGTCCTACACAGTTCACAGAAGAATGCTTATCATTAAAGAGACATGAACAATTTCAGCCATATACACTTCTTCTCTTAATTTTCTTTTTGTTTTTGGCAATGTATCTCATTGGTTGCATTAAGGAACATTTCTAAAATGCCACTCTCTGTGTGTCTATGTGTGCAGAAATATTGCCTAACACAATAATCTCCATTGCTCAATGTCATCCATTGATTATAGCAAACTTGTGACGTTCCCTTTGTTACAGCATACACTCACAGCCTTTGTGGGTATTGTTGTGCTATGTCCATACACGCACTGCCACACTGAGATCTGGCTAACTCTAACCCCCTATGCAGCTGTTTGACTTGTGGCAGCAACTTATTTTTGCTTTATACACAAAATGTTTTCAGCAGCACAGTGTAACCATAAAGACAGCTGTGTGGCTGTTCATTACATTTCCTGTTGTGCCATCCATCTTTGTAACCATGGTTAAACCAGTTTTTGGAATGAATTGTGCCAATTAGAACTAGCTACTGTGATACCCATCAATATTTGCAAAAGTTTTAATAAACTTCTAAAATTGAACTTATGTCAGATGATTCAGGGAGGTGTGGAACATAGAACCATGCTGAAAAAAAGTTCAAACTCCAGAGAAGAAATTCCTTACACTGTGGTTTCCAAAGAACTCACCTCATGACAACATGTTAAAAAAGATTTCTGTATGAAGCTAAATGGCTCTGAGAGAGAGTTATCAGTGTCCCTTGAGTTATTTGAAGGTTTTCATTTTATGATTTAACTGATGTGTGGATGTGATTAAAGGTGTGCATCAAACTACAAAACCTGCTTTCCTTTCTTTGGCCATTCATCATCTGTAGACATTTAGTTTCAGTGTAGTGGAAGTCATTAAATCCATGGCTCCCCAGCAGCCAATTCTTAAATCTAAGAGGCTTTTTACTGAGCCACGTCTAATTGTGGGGACAGTTGTGTGTTAAGCCCTGTGGGACAGAGGTGACCTTAAAGAGAATGTGTATGTGTTAGAAGGAGAAAGAGATAGTGTGTGTGGGTGTCACTGAGTGCACGCCTGTCTCTCTACATAGGAAAAGGCATTGATCACCGATGACACATTGAGGGCCTGACGCCATAGCACACCTACAATTCTGATAGGGAAGCATGCTTCTTTAAAAGGTCAGCCAAACCAATAAAGCATCAAGTTTTTTGCTGTGCAAAGATTTGGGCTCAAGTGTTCCTCAGAACTTCCTTCAAAGCCAATGAGGCAGCTGGATTCTTGTGGGTTTTGCAAGATCACAATCACAAGGAAATTGATCTTGTCAGGCTTCAAGCTAAGTGCTTGTGGCTGATCAGACCAGTCAGCGTCCTATGGGGAAATATTGGCAGCGATGGAAAGAGACTTGCAGACTACAAGACAAACCTTATTACCATAACTTTAACCCAGTTCTAACATTATGTTAACCCAAGTCTGACCCCAGCCTAACCTTAAAAAAACATTGACCTTAAAAGGTAATCATTTACATGTGGCCATGTCATGTAATGTAGCTGCTATTTTTGTGCACCTGCAAATAGACACACCCGCATGTTTTAGGTGTAACAACAGCAACTGTTTAGGAGATTAGTTTAGATGCCACTATAGCATCAGTGATATCAGAGCTGGAGAGTATTTCTCAGTTAAAAGAAAATCATTGAATGCAAGAAAAGTGCTTGCTAGCTTTCAAAGTTCTTCAGAAAACAGGCTGTTTCCTCTTAACTACCTCATATAATTAATTAATCTTATTGGTTGAAGTTTACCCCTAAAACATTGAGAAAAAGACACTCATCCAGTCACGTCTTAAGTACTTTTTGAACATGTGTGCCCTTATCCAAACAGTTTTCATGTACAACTTCTCAGAAGGTTTGTGTAACAAACCATCTGTCAAATTAGGTTATTTAAAACTTGAAAGTAGGCCAAAAAATATGCACACATGATTAAACTACACCCTAAAGAGCCCATATTTAGAAAATCTTAATTCTAATCTGTCATTTCCAAAACAAAGCGGTTAGTTTGCATATACATTCATAGGTCACTTTGTTTGGCATACCTTTTGAAATGCTCATTAATGCAAATATCTAATCAGCCAGTCACATAGCAGGAACTCAGTGCATTTAGGTATGTATTCTTGTCCAAGAGGACCTGCTGAATTTCAAACTGAGCATCAGAATGGGGAAGAAAGGTCATTTAAGTCATTTTAAGGTGGCGTGGTGGTTGGGGCCTGAAGGGCTGGTCCTAGTATTTCATAAACTGCTAATCTACTGGGATTTTACCACACAATCATCGCTAGGGTTTACATAGAATGTGCCAAAAAAAAAAATTCCAGTGAGTAGCAATGTATGTATGCACGTACCTTTCAGTTGCATTCTCCACCAAGGGGTCGCCACAGCAGATTAATCCACACTGGTAATTTGGCAGAGATTTTATGCTGGATGCCCTTCCTGACACAACCCTCCATGGTGAGAGGGGCTTGTGTCCCCACCTGGAATTGAACCAGGGACCTTTTGCTTCAAAGGCAAATGCACAAACCACTACGCTACCAGGGATACCAGGCTAAAATGCCTTGTTGATGCCAAAGGTCAGAGGAGAATGGCCAGACCACTTCAGGCTGATGGAATGCAATGGTAACTCAAATAAATGCTCATTGCAACCAAGAAATCTGCATAAACTGTGTGATGCTGTCAGGTCAGTATGGACCAAAATATCTGAGGAATGCTTTTGGAAACTTGTTGAATCTATGCCATGAAGGAACTGGGTCCGACTCCAGTGTACAAAATGAAGTTTAAATCTGTTAAAGGGCAGCATATGTCAAGAAATAGGCCATACTGGAAATTCAAGTGTAAATAACATTATTTAGCTCATATGTCATTTTACCTTTACCCTTTCCTTCTTTTGTCTTTGTTTTGTATCTTGTCATATCCATACTGTCATGTCCCTACAACACAGAACTACATCAGTACCAGCAGTCGTAGCTGGAGGCATGGATTTCCTCTGTGCTTCCTCATCTGACTCATCAGAAGCCCTCACCAGTGATCTGTATACCCATATATGCTCTTCTTAAGGGACAGTGTTTCTGTGCACATGCATGCATTTCTGCATGTGATGGTATATCTGTGTGCAGTGTGTGTGCATTTTGGATCCTCTTCTGCCTGACTCTGCTCTCTGCCCATTAGATAACTATGTTGAGAACCAGTGCCAAAAAGTTTCAGATCACAGCTGATCTAAAAAAGAGCTCATGTAAGAAGCCAGGTGAACAAGCTGCAGCAGACATCTTAAATTCATTTACATTTTTGTGAACCAAATGTGATTAAAATGTACATGAACATAGCAGTAGTAATATCAACTTTCAGATATTCTGTAAAATATGTCTAAAGTTGCTTTTGGAATACTACTTAAATACAAAGCTAAATCATAGCTTAAAGGTGCCAATTGTAACTTGAAAGTGCTAAATTTCCTTAAAGATTACACCACTAGGGGACACTGTTTTATCAGAAAGTGTTTGTGTAGTTGCTCCCATATTAGGAAACAAGAAAATGCAAAAGTTGGCCTGAGGTTGGGGTAGTGCCTCTGTTAGCACTCTTGAATTAATGGAAGAAGGCTTCGGGTTCAAACTTCCTGGTCATCTGGGGCCTTTGTGTGGAGTTTGTATGTTTTCCCAAAGAACAAAGACAATTGGCCATTGTTCTGCCTCTGTGTTAGTAATTTGCTGACCTGTTCAGGTGCACCCTGTCTCTCATCCTGTGACACCCGGGATAGGTTCCATCACAAATTTAACAAGAAAACTGATTTTTGGACCTGAGATCCTCCATTATTCATTTGGCAGGTAGCTATGAAGTGCTAATCACACCCAGTGACTCTTATTGTAACTTGAGCTCTGCTGACCCTAAGCAATCCTCACAGACAAAAGCTACAGCCTTTAATATAAAGCTAGTGTTATCTGCTTATCTTATTCTGCTATTACCATCAGTTACACATAAACAAGCTAAAAATCATATTTAAAAAAAAAAAGGATTAGAGAATAAAGGAAAATATAATTACTGAAATGCTTTTTACTCATGCAACTGATTTCTGTGTATATGTCCACTATGACTTACTGTAGGCTGAATCATCCATTGCTGTATGTTAACAGCAACTTGGTACTCTGGCTGATATAATCTTTCTCTTCATGTTGGAAGGGGGAAAACTGGTATATTTCCTGCTGTCTCTTTCTGTCATACCTAGTGTGTTTGCACAGAGGTCGAGAGCAGCTGCTACACCTGCTGTATCCACTTAACTGTGCTGCACAATTAGCGTCATAGCGAGTGGATAGTGCTGCATTATTCAAGTGCAACATTTCCACCACCATGCAGCCGAGCCTGATTTCTGTCTGGGAGTTGGTTCTGGTGGTAATAAGGGTTCATTTCCAGGTGGTTCAGGCACTGTCTGGTTCACCAAAATATCTGTCACTCCAACATCTGTGTCTCTATCAGTATTACTTCGCCTTCATCTGATGGACTTGCTGTGCAATTTTGTGGTTAAAAATTGGTATTATTTTTGCAACCAGTGCCTTTGAAGATAAAAATAAAAACTTGTCTTGAAAAGTCATTTTATATACATGAATGTTTATCATCAGCACAATGTATGTTATAAAGCTCATCTTGATGTTATTGTTGTATTTATGTTTTTGTCTTTTGCAGAGCACAGAGACAAGTCCTGCTAGCAGCCTCCAATCTCTACCTATCAGCCCGTGCAGTGAAAAGTCTCTTCCATTTAAGGTAACCTAAAGCAGCCTGTTTTATGCTAAACTTGAGAACAGCCACTTTATAAGCAAAAAATGTACAGGTTCTGGTTGTGCAGATGTGCCATTTAAAGTGTGTAGTGTGAAACAACATAATTAAAAAAACATTAATAAAAATACGCAAATGTCTACCCAGTTTAATATGTTAAAAAAGAGTTTATCCTCCATTTCATGAGTTTATCCTGTCATTTCATGCATATGTATTAAAGTTGCAGCACTCAGTTGTTATGCTTTTTGATAGCTACAAATCAAACTATACACTTAGCCCTTCACTTCACTTAGCCAGCTAGTTTAATTAAAAGAACACAACAGACTGTGTGTGATCAGAAATATAAAACTGAATCTTCCTTTGATCCTTGTGTCTCATTCAGTTTTACCCATATCAGAACAATTAACAGCTTTTTTCACAGCAGCTTCTAATGAATCATATAAAGATCAAATAGAAGGAAAGAGAGCAGAGCCACACAAAGGTAGGTTGAATGAGAGAAAAGAGTACCAAAAAGAGTGATTAAAAGCTAGAGAGTTGCAGATAAATTGAATGAGAGAGGGGCAAAGTGTTTTGCTTGCCTTGACAACTTCCATACCCCCTCTGTCAACCTTGTCGACCCAAGCTGTGTGATCTGGATGAGATTTATTAATCTTTGTAGGGAGCATGTGCGTGAGTGCTCAAGTGCATAGTTGTGTATGTGAGCAGGATTTAAGTTTATCATGGGAGGTCTTTTGTCAAGCTTTTCCCTGGGAGTCACTTGGGTCCCAGCAGAATTCTTGTTAGCCTGTTGGTGGAGAGAGGTGCAGTACTTGCCTTTTTGCTGTATTATATTAGAATTTCCTTTATATACATGAATATACACCAGTAAAACTTACCCACAAACTACTGACACAGTGCCAGCAAATATTGAGCGTGGTTATTACTTAAATGGACTAACTGTCTGTATCAGTGTACCACTTAGTCTTGGGGCTAAATGTAGAATTTGTGTTTGTACAGTTGTCACAGTGTGTTAGTGTTTTAGGAAGAGTGGATTTTTGTGAGTACATGCCCTCTTTATTGACCTACATGGAGTATCAATGGCTGCTGGATGATAAGGAAAAATTAAAAATGTAGGGTGGGACACAGCATGATGACAGCAGCTCTGCCTGAAAAGTACAGATGGACAGACAGGGAACATGTACAGCTTAAAAAGTGGGATCAAATGGGTAGTTTCATTAGAAAGGAGTAGGAAGAAGTCTCATTCATCTGTCCAAAACACAGATATAGACTTATATAAATACTTTACTATGAAGACTGTAATCACTAGATAATTCAGCTGAAAAGGTGAAAGCTAAAGATTCTTTGTAGAGCATTTTTTATAATGTGGCAGTGGATGATGAGGAGGGAGAGAGGAAACAAGGTGAAAGATTGGGTATGGTATGCCACAAATGTCACTGAACTGAACTGAACTGAACTGTAGACATTTGGATTATGTGACATGCACTTTAACCATCTGGCTAGGACTTTCACTCGTAAAAGCTGTAATTTTCTGTCTCTAAAAAGGGTTGGAGTGCTGCTGTGTACAGATCAATCACACATACTATAGGTTTGTGTTACAGGATTTTGGTTTGAATGGAGGTTTATTCTTGTTCTTGACACTTTGGAAAGTTATAAAAAGAATATACATCACCCACACACACACACACACACACACACACAAACACACACTATGTAGACAAAAGTATTGGGCAGTACCTCTTATTGAATTCAAGTGTTTCATTCATTCCCATTGCCATGTCAGGTGTATAAAATTAGACACTTAAGCCCCTGTCACACCTTGATGATTTAACAAGCATATGCTGATGTAGGAAAAAAACTGTAAATACGCTAGCATACGTCAATGAAGTTCTAGGTAAGTTTTCTATAAGCTAAGAGCACAATGAAGTACGCCAGTATATGTTGTAGAGAGGTCCCTGGAAAATTTTGAGCTTGCACAAAGTCTCTGGTGTTTGCCAGTGTATGGCTCATACGTCCGGCATACGCGGACCATATATTAAAGGTACTTTATGCAGTCGGAGACTCATGTAACTCTTATGTCAAAATATGTGGAGATAATACCTAGTGTACCCAAAACATATTAATAACTTATGAGTAACGTGTTTTTAACATATGTGTAACATGTATCAAATTTACCTCCAACGGATATTGAAGTTCGTAGACGTATTTGGGGTGATACAGTCGTACTGACCGTGTTTCTAACATACAGCTGCCGAATAATTACTTATGTGGTGCGTTTAAGGGGAGTGGTATAAATGGGCTTCAAGTTGTACTGCATATGCCAGCGTTTTAGAGGAATTTGGATGCGTCGGCATAAGCTTGTTAAATTGTCATGGTGTGACAGTGCCCTTAGCAATGCAGTCTGTTTTTACAAATATTTATGAAAGTCATTATAAAAAGCTCATTGAATTCAAGCATTTTACTGTAATAAGATGTCACAGTTATGGCAAGTTAGTTTTTGAAATTTCTTCCGGCCTAGAAATTTCACAATCAAGTGCAATTATTGCAAAATGGAAGGATTTAAGAACCACTGAAACTCAACCACAAAGTAGCAGACCTCATAAAGATACAAAGCCGGGTCACTGAGAACTGAGTGGCCAAGTGGCTACATGCAAGCCTTACATCACCAAGCTTAATGCCAAGCATCTGATAGAGTAGTGTAAAGCACACCACCACTGGTCTTTGGAGCAATGTAAGTGTGTTCTTTAGAGTGCTGAATCATTCTTCTCTATCTGGCAGTCTAGTGGATGAGTTTGAGTTTGGTGAATGCCAGGACAACGTTACCTGCCTCACTGCATCTGCCAACTATAAAGCTTAGTGAAGGAGGGATAATGGTATGTGGTTGTTTTTCTAGGGTTGGCCTGGGCCCCTTAGTTCACACTAAGGGAAATTTTATTGCTTCATCTTATCAAGACATTTTAGACAATTCTATGCTTCCAATTTTGTGGGAACAGTTTGGGGAAACCCCTTTTCCAGCATGACCGTGCCCCAGTGCATGCAGCACTGTCCCTTAACCCTTTATTGGGTGAGAAATCACAATTAGTAACTTCAGTAGACATGAAAACTGGCCTCACTTCCCTCTACATGCGGTTGTAAAACCACATGAATTTCTCACAGGTGTTTGGCAAAGCTCAGGCTACATCATAGACAGTGACATTATTGCATCTGTCCTCCTAAACTTCAAACCTAAGCTTAATTCTAATCATATGGTAGCTTATATGATAACTTATTGGCCTTGATCTGCTATATATTTTTTCCAAGTCATAAAATTATACATTTTTTTAATATCCTCCAATAGTACTCCAAAGTTTTTCAATGAGTGCCCTATGAAGGGTCAAGCCAAAGTTGGATGAGTTTAGTGTGGGTGAGCTTGACCGGCCCGCACAGAGCCCTTACCTCGACCCCATCCAACACCTTTGGGGTGAACTAGAACAGAGATTCTGAGTCAGGCCCACTCATCCATCTTCAGTGTCTGACCTCATAAATGCTCTTCTGTATAAATGGGCAACAGTTCCCAGAAACACACTCCAAAATCCTTTAGAAATCCTTCCCAGAAGAGTGGAAACTGTTATAGCTGTAAAAGGGGGAACCAACTCCATATTAAGGCCTTGGGCTAGATACACTGTATGAACAGAATAACTAGGCCACACCTCTTAATCATTGGATTCGGGTGTTTCATTCAGTTCCATTGCCACAGGTGTGTTAAAAAGCACCCAGCCATGCAGTCTGCCTTTACAAACATTTGTGAAAGAATTGCTCTTTCAAAGGAACTCACTGAATTCAAGTGTTGTACTGTAATAGGATGCCACAATTGCAACAAGTCAGTTTGTGAAATATCTTCTCGCCTAGACATTTCATGATCAACTGTCAAAGATATTTCCTGTAGCCCAATACTTTTGTCCACATAGTATATGTATGATGTTTCTTAAAAGGAGAAAGTGGCAGCATTATGGGGTTTAATAGAGCTAAATAGTAGGGACAAAACAGCAAGAATCAAAGGAACTTCAGGAAAATAAGCTTAAGCTAAAGATGGGGCACAAGTAGAGGAAAGCGTATTCATGTGTACATATACAGAAGAAGAGATTAAGTGGCAAAGGCTAAGCTTTTGACAGAGCTAGAGGCATCAAAAACAGCATAAATACAGAGCAGACATATTGTTCCAATGCTGAGAAGAGGACATCATTTTTCTTACTATGGGATTGACTGTGAGGAGACGGGATGAGGGAGAAATGCTGTTGGGAAAAGTGTGGGAGCTATAGCTGAGGCGTTTCTGTTCAGTAGAAAAGCATTCAGTTTGATGATATTATCTTGTAAAAAAGTAAATGGGGAGGAAATGAACTTAGAAGTGGTAGAGGTGAGGCTGAGCAAAAAAAATGAAAGAATAGTTTGAGGAAGCTGGTATTAGAGGAACACTGTGTAAAGAAGGAAGAAGAACAAGAGGTAGCGAGGGAGGGGTGCGAAGAAGAGAATTTGCCCTGGCACTCTAGAAAACGACTCTGCATGTGTAAAAATAATCTACGGTAGCCACCTGAGAGGCTGCAGTGTCACAGTGCGACCTAGTTTAATTTAGACCCAATGCATATGACACGATTTTTTTTTTTTTACCAGATTATGTCCCAGTTAAAGTGTTCTACTGTATTTTAGAAGAAAGTAGGAGGTAAAAAAATCACAAAATACTGCCAGAGGTGCATTCCAAGCACCAATGTATTCATAAAAAATGTCAAGGACAGCAGGTTTTGTACCTGATAAAATAAAGTTTTGTGTACACTCACCTTTGTTTTAGCAGCATGATGAACTTCTTTTTATAGTGAAACACTTATCATCATGTCAGATGCTGTGTAATTAGAAATTAATAATGTATAATTCTAATGACTACAAATTCATAATTACTGACTGTTCCCAACAGTGATGCCACAGTATGAGAGGGTTAAAAAGATACGTGTGCTGGAAAACAGTCTTGAGTGCAAGTTTTATGGTCATGTATACTATACATGCTATTCTCACACACAGGCAGTATGCAGAGATATCGATAAGTACAGGATGTCATACCTTTGAGCTGTAGCTCAGAGCAGACTACCACTCTCATCTCTCTCTGTTTCACTCTCTGTCTTCCATTTTTGACTGTCTCTTTGCAGTTAACCTTTTCCCCAAATGGTGTTCCTCTCTAGGGTTGCAACATGACCAAATTCTCACATCCATATATAATTTTCCTTGACTCGACTAATTCATCTCATATCCTGATAACAATATGAAGATTACATTTTCTCTAAAGCTAGTATTTTACATTATAACATAAGGACAGCTTCTTTTTACATTGTAAATTATATATTCAAAAATGAATGGTACTCATTCATATGTGATTATTTTTCTCATTTTATTTAGAACGTCTAGGCAAAATTTAATTAAGAATGTGAAAATATAAAATATAAAACACTTCTAAAAACAAATGAAAACAGACCTAACATAATATGGGTGTATAAATACTAACTGCAAACGTGGAACTTTTCACGATTAAATTGTAGCAGAGAATTAAGCCATATATCTATGCTTCCATGTGGCGACTTGCAAGATTACAAGCTGTCATCCAAATGATGAAAAAATATTACTGTAAAGATCAGGTATGTGGCTACTAGTTGCTCTTGCTAGTTGGCACAAGAAATGCTAGTCCGTTAAACACATTTTTTAGCTTTCGTTAATGTACAATAGCATCCACCTGTTGGATGTAAAATGTCACGATGCTGCCCACCGGGGCTGCAGCCCTGACAGACATTGCACCTTTCCATCTCCTGTGACGGGAAGTATTAAAGAAGCAAAGTTGAAACTCATATTAGCAGTGTAGGACAGATGGCTGTTGCTGGAAGTATTGCGGTTCTGCAGTACTTTTGATGTAGAAAGGGAGTAGCTGTTTGTTGGCTGTGTCAGAATAAATTGAATTGTAAGCATGTGTCCACAGCGACTACATTCTGCACAGGCATGTAGAGCTAGCCTGCAAAGGAGCGTGGCTGCTGCTAGCACTGCTAAAATTAGCAACACTCGGCGAACTAATCTAACATTGTGTATGTGCAAAGTTACACACAACGCAAAGTACTGCACATTTCAGTGACATTTAAAGCACAATTTGACTATCAATGAATGTGATTGATGGTTTCAAACAGCTCTTAAATACACATGTAATACTTGTATGGCTTCAACCGACTGGTAAATTAAATGCCAGGAACATCACTAGTGACACCACAAAATAAATGATAAAGCATAATATAAGACAATAGATAATTTTATTCTGTTATCAATATCTTCTTATTCTTCTTTTGACTGCTCCCGTTAGGGGTCGCCACAGCCGATCATCTGCTTCCATCTTACCCTATCCCTTGCATCTTCTTCCCTCACACCAACCCTCTGCATGTCCTCCTTCACTACATCCATGAATCTTTTCTGTTATCAGCATATATCATCATATTGCTCAGCCCTGTTTCTCTCTGTAACACTGTGTGTGAGAAACTACCCATTTAGTAGTTGTGAGGCTCAGAAAACAAACTGAACTGTGATAAGTTAAATTCCACATTTTCTTTTAAAATTTTGTTCTTTCATATCAGTGTTTCTATAACATGAATTCTTGAGAGAAAATCAAAACCATTAATAGTGTAATTTTAACAGGCCTTTTATATCTCATATTGTTAACTACATTTTGGAAAGACAGTTGGGGGTGTGGGGGTTGTCAGAAGAAATTCAGATTACATGATTCTACTGTCTGCTGAGATAACGTCTAAAAAGTTTGCCACCCTACCCCCGGGCTACCTTAGAACTAAACAGTTGAGTTTCTGAAATAAGAATCCATGACACCTGCTGATAGGAGGAAACTGTGGCTCATTATTTGTGATTTGCTAATAGGGTCGGAGAGTAAGAGATGACTGAGGAAAGACTTTTTTTAGAGATGCTTGCAAGAACAGATACTGTATATATTATTTCTTTCACCAGAGCGCTCAACTTTTGGACTGCATAGGAAAATGTTCTTTTAATGATTTGAATTTGTCCAGAAGGCAGATATTTTCTGTTAGTTTTAATGGAGATTGAGCCGAGCATGTTTAAAAGGTTTGTCAAGTCATAGTTCAATATATGTGTTAATTTTAGATTTAAGGTAAATATTGTTACATTTTTGTATGTCCAGTTAGGAATAGTTACCTAATGGTTTATGTGTGCATGTATGTCCAGATTCACAGAAATATTTAATTTAAAAGCTGCTGACATAATGGTGACCTGCTCTTTTGATTCTGTGGACTGCTAAAATAATCCGAAAAGACAGCTGACCGGGGTCAGAGTCTCCTGTTGTACATTCTTGAAGACATGATAATGTGATAAAAATCACACATTTTTTAATCACCTCCACTTTGTTTTGCACTTAGATGGGAGGTTCACCCCAAAATTGAATTTACAGATTTTTCCTATAACCTATAGTGCTATTCATATAAGCTTATTCTCTTGCCATTTTCTGTGTATATAAATAAACTTTCAATTATAGTTACCAAGGAAGACATGAAGTAGATAAACACAGACAGCAAGTAAACAGAAATAAAGTACTAATTGAAGTAGGCAACTCTGATGCTGGATCAGTTTGCGCATTTATTTTAGTGGTTTCCTGTTTTTTTCCTGAAAAATAGTAAGATAGGAAAACCTTTAATGCATTTCCCTGATTTACTGAGATGAATGAGTGAAATTTAAGCATGGTACACTGTGACATATCACTTTTTGAACACTTTATTGTTCATTTGCCTTGAGGCATCTACAGTGTACCAAATCTGTCAGCTTTTGTTTTCCTTTTTTACACAAGATCGTTAAGAAAAAATCCTAGTAATTTACCAACAAAAACGTTCTTTACAGGCATCTAAAAAACAACGTTTTCACAGGACTATTCGCAGTCCTGTGAAAAAATGAGTATACCATTACTGCTTCCATAGGAATTAAAAGGGTAAAGTTGCAGTGCCGTGCTAACAATCAAATGCACTTGATTAACTTATCATTAGCCAATGTGATCACCTCTATAACAGCAGACGTTTTGGCAATTTGCTGTTCTCAGGTATTCCGGTGTGTGTTAACACAGTACCGCAATCTTGTCAGTAGCAGACGTCCTAGCAAATTCACCCCAAGGTCAGACTGTGCAATTCTGACAGAAATTTCAATTCCAAGAGCTACATCTCAGACTCTACAGGCCTCAGTTAGCATGTTAAATATTTTAAGTTCATGACATTACAAGTAGAAAAAGACTAAACAAGTATGACTTGTTTGGAAAGGTTACCAGGAGAAAGCCTCTTCTCTCTAAAAAGAACGTGGCAGCACAACTTAAATTTGCAAAGTTGCATGTGAACAAACCACATGATTTCTGGAACAATTTCCTTTGGGCAGAACAGGACCAAAGTGGAGATGTTTGGCCATAATGTACAAGACCATATTTGGCAGAAAATAAACACAGTGTATCAGCATTAACACCTCATACCAACTGTCATGCACAGCAGTGGAGGGGTGCTGATTTGGACTTGTTTTCCGAACACAGGACCAGGTTATCATGAGGCAACCATTAAGTCCTCTATATACCAAAGTATTCTTCAGTCAAACGTGAAGCCATCTACCTGGCAGGTAAATCTTGGCCAAATTGGATTATGCAACAGAACAGTGATCTTAAGCACAGCAGCAATTCTACAACAGATTGACTGAAAAAAAAAAGAATGAAGTTTGTTGCAATGGCCCAGTCAAAGTCCAGACCTCAACCTGATTGAAATGCTGTGGCGGGACCTTAAGAGATAAACAAATGCTGTAAACTTCATGAACTAAAGACAACACTGTAAAGAAGAGTGGACCAAAATACCTTTACAACAATGTGAGAGACTGATAACCTCACACAGAAAAAGATTACTTCAAATTATTGATGCTAAAGATGGTTCTACAAACTGTTGAAAGATGGACTGTAGTTGTTTTCACATGAATGCATTGAATCCTGTAAAAAAAAAAATTTTCACATAACTGTATGTGGACATAAGCTATGCAGTCTTAATTTAGTGTTTTTTCAGCTGTGATTATAATATTAACCAAAAACATTGTCCATCTATTAAAAGTACTTTGTATTAATGGAATCAGAATTACAATAATTAATCCCAAGGGGAAATTATTCACATTACAGGCAACCATTCCGTAAACATAGATAACAAATATTAATAGCGATAGCTGTTTAGTCAAGAAGGTAAGAATGAAACATACACCATGTACAGTGAGTCGAGACATTTGTACAGTTGTAATAGCCACAGGAGGAATGACTGTGGTCATATATCAGAGGTTGCATAGCGATTGCATGGTTATTGCACAGTTTTTACACAGTTATTATTGCACATATTTAGTTTACACAGTAAGATACTTGGCACATTTTTTTGTACAGTTTGATGGCCACAGGTAGAAATGATTTCCTGTGGCATTCTGTGGAGTATTGTGGTTGAATGAGTCTGCTGCTGAATGTGCTCCTTTGTCTGTCCAGCTCGTCATGGACAGGGTGAGAGAGTGTGAAGGATTGTTCAGAATAGGCCTAAACTTGGACAGCATCTTCCTTCCTGACACAACTGTCAGAGTCCAGCAACACACCCACGACGTTACTGGCCTTACAGATCAGTTTATTGAGTCTGTTGGTGTCCACTACTCTCAGTTTGCTGCCCCAGCACACTACAGCATAGAGGATGAGGTCTACACATTTTCAAAGATGTAATATTTATAATTCACATTGGAATTAATTTTCTGAATTAGTTTAATTTGTTTACAGACTTCAGATGTTAGAAACTCATGTTCAGTCCATATCGTATGAGATCTCATTTCTCAAATACTGTATCTTGGATTTTTCATGATACATTCAGAATTTAGTTAATGTTTTTTGTGATCACACATCAAGCCCTGCATGGCCAGAAGCATCTGTAGAATTCGTGTGTGATTTACTTGGTCACTCTAACACTAGTTGAATGGATTTTCTTTTACAGCGTCTGACTGAGCATCCTGTGCTATTTGCAGAATCCATTCAAAGCTAAGGTGGCTGAGTATTTAAGACAGCTACCTCGAATACTGGAGTTGCCTTGCTATGTGTGTAAGATTCATGAATAATTCTGGAATGTTTAAATCAAGTCAGATTAGCCTCTTTTATTTTCTTGTGTTTTGTTTGGGTCTGCACTAAAAGCAGTGCTTAATGTAATGACTGTTTCTGAGTCATTTCCTGACTTGTGTCTGCTGTTATGCTGTTAAAGTAAAATTTTTCAGTTTACACCATTTTAACTGTGTATGGTATGATGGTGAGACTCATGGAAAGTATGGTCAGTTATTATTACAGTTTAGACCAATCTTAGCTATTTTAAATCAGTGACACTTGGAGTTTAAGAAATGCAATGCCATGGATACACGTTGAATAAATTGATGTAAAGATTAAATGGATAAAGCATTTAGTGAAACTGTTCTCTCTCACACCCATTTCATCAATTTCAAGAGATATGCAATTTCTTAATGAAATTGAAGAAAACTTGACATTGAATTAATGGAAAACAGTTACATTTTCACAGTTGTGTTTCTCAAAAAAATTAGAAAATCTTGAATAATTTCTGGTAACAAGAAGAATGTAATTCGTCCCTATACCCTCTTAAATTGACTGCTGATTACATGAAAAGAGGGCCTCAAACTCCTTACAAAATCACATCTCTTTACAAAAGTGGATGCACTCCAATGATTTTGATCAGATTTATCCCCACTGAGGCTATTCCAATCACATTAGAAATAAATTTGTATGCCCCACTTTTCTGCCATAGCCTTTCCATTCAATTCCGCCTTGAAAAATTGGTTGGCATGCCACCTGATGGGTGAGTGAATGCACTTTACGGTGCTCCTTTCAGCAAGCAGAATGAAATTTCTCATTTTAGCTTTAAATTTGTTCATGACATTGAGGTCTTATTTGTATGTCCAGTGGCTTGGCGTGGCTTGACTATGCATTTTCAAGGACTGTGTAAAAAATTTCATTGCTTTGTAATTACTCAATGGTTTATCCAGCCTGCACTTCAATTGCATCTTGATTATTTCATTCAGTTTTATTGTGGTGGTGCAGAGACAAAATTGTGTGAATTGTGCAACTGTCCAAAAATCACTAAACCTAACTGTAAAATATAAATACCAAAATAGTAGATACAAAATTGATTATTTAAACACCAAACTTAAAGCCCAATCAGCGTCAATACATACACGCTAAGCATTGGAAATATTTATGTTTAAGCCAAAAGCTGCAATCTTTTTGTTGCTAATGCTTTCTATCCTGTAAAGAAGTTAAAAGAGGGAATAAAGAATCTGGCAAATTAAATGACATACAGTACATCACTTGTTTAGCTTATATCCATTTGCTTAAGTCCTGAAATTAAGGTAGGCTAAATCATTCATTGCTGTGTGAATGAGTGTTAGGATCATGCTGTTTTCTCTTCATCCTGGAAGTGGTAAACAAACTCCATGGTGAGTCTTTCTGTCTCCCTCCTTTCTCTAACATGTAATTGAGATATACGAATTCTGTCAATGTTGGCTAGACTACTTCCTAAAAAATCCGCTTTAAAGAAAAAAATAGGAAGGTCTATGCGTCTTTTCATTTTGGGGCTTGTTACACTCATTGATGGCCTGAAATCAAAACGCAGATTGTACTAAGACAGATCTAGAAACTCCACACTTTTCTGAGCATTTTACCTTGATGCTCTGGTCATCTGTTGTGAGCAGAGTTGTGCAGATTGTTTCAATGGCTAACATGTAGTATTGTGGAATATTTTTAAAGCACATTAAATTAACATGCACTATCTCTTTATGATTCACTTTATCTTTCTCTCATATACATTCTCCTACTCTTTTCTTATGTTTAGAATCCCTAGGTGTTTTTTTGACCTGTAAAGAAACCAATTGAGTCAATAAAGTCTCCTTGGATTTAGTCATAAGTCTGAGCTCAACATTTGAAACAACTACTACTATACATGCAGTGTCATCCAAACAACCACATGCACGCCACACACAGACACACACGCGGCACGGAAGGATACCAACTGTGCAGTTGTAGCCAGGCAGCTCATTTAGTACAGCCTTCAGTCCTGTTCGGTTGAGATTAATTTTAGAGGCTGACTAATGTAGTAATTGTCACAGCATGTTAGTGATTTTTCAGTCCCATCCAAATCTCATGTTAGTAATTTGTGTGTGTGTGCATGTGTTTTTTTGGTAGGAAAAAAATATCCTTATTATCTATAAATACTGTTATCTCCCCTGTAAAGGCAAGGGAACAGAGTGTGTTCTGATTTAACACCACTGGGTTTTGTTTTTGTTAATTGTTTTTCTATTTCCTCCTGGAAAATGTATTCTTTTATAGGTTTTATCACCATGGAAGCACTTAGTAAAGCTTTTAGTTTTGTCCTCCTTGACCATTATCTTATGCCAAGGCAAAGCCCCAACACACATCTTAACATGAATAAAACTTGCAAAATTAGGAAGCCAGAAAACAAAGCATTGTAGCTGCCATCCTTTGTAGCTGTCAAAGTAGGATGCAAAATTTTTAATGACATAGTTGTGGGGAAATGAAGCAACCGGTCTAACAGCATCTGAGCTCCTACACTCTCTAATGTCAATCAATTTAAAATATATAAGGTAAAGTAAATGTTTGCATTTACTTTGCCCAATGGTTTTTTACCCAAACTATGCTCAAAGTCAGGGTCAAGGTTGTATTTGCTGTTTTACTGGCACTTTTCTATTTTCACAAGAATCACACCTCCTAAGTATATTGGTCTGGATTCTAATGTTCATAAAATTCAAATTCAGTTTCAAAAAACTTTATTTGTCCCCTAGGGGCAATTCAGGGCACAAAGAGCAGTTTACACAGAGTAGCATAACAAGAGATAAGTCAGTATTTACATGGTAAAAAATAAGGATAAAAATCTAAGTGATGAAATGAGGTCAAAATATTGACAATATGTGGTATGATAATGAGTGAGTAAATTGCATATGGCAGAAATGTGTTGCTGACAGTTGAAAAACAGAGTATTTTATACAGGATGTATAATATTAACAGTATTTACATGTTGTGCAGTTTTGCATGAAATAAATTATACACTATACATAAAGTGCAGGTGACTAAAGTAAGTCCAATGCAAACAGGAGGAGCAGGTGGGGGTTAAGTAGGGAGGGGCTAGGGGGGCGAAGGGGGGTTAGGAGTTAAGGAGCTGAACCACCCCTGGGAACAAAGGCAGTTCTTCTTCCCTGTGCCCTGCATCTCGGGCAGTGGAGCCGCCTTCCAGACGGAAGCCACTCAAGCGCAGGGAATAAAGTGTGTGAGGGGTCTTGAGGATCCTGCGTGCTTTCTTCAAGGTCTGCAGCCCTCACATGCTGTTAATTGATCTGAGAGGGAGACCAGTAATTTTGGTATTGAACGCTTTAACAGGTCAAATGATATTATTCCCTCTGAAGACTGAACGGCAGGTTGAGTGTACATTATATTCAATAAGCGTCTAATATTAAAGGACAAATGCCTGTTTTTGATGAAGCCTGTTTGGTCAGGTTAAATGACAGTAGGAAGGATATCCTCTAGGCGAGAGGCTAGAATTTTAGCAACAATTTTTGTATCTACATTAAATAACGAGATGGTGCAATATGAATTACAATCAAGATGACTTTTATCTTTTAAGATTAAAGAAATCACTGCTTGTCTCATTGTTGAACGTATGGTGCAAACTGAATGGAGAATTTTTTGTAAAAATCTAGAGCAAACCCATCTGGACCAGGGGATTTCCCAGACTGCATTTTTTGTATAGCTCTTGTGATTTCTGTGATGGTGCTTCTAGACTTTCTGCTTCGTCTAACAGGGGCATTTTGATGTCATGAAAGAACTCGTCCATATTTGAAGTGTAGATAGGTGAAGATACTGCATTATACAATGAATGAAAAAAATTAGCAAATCTTAAATTTATTTCTTAACTATCTATGCATTTTACTCCCTGTTCATTTAAAATTTCCGGAATGGCTTGGTTGGCTGTCCTTTGTCATAGCTGTTGGGCTAGAAGTTTACCAAAGTTGAGACTTTCTGTTTTTATAATAAAGTACTCTACCTGTTTGGTTAATATTAAATTATATTCAGTCTGTAATATCAGGTTCTGCTTGTACAGTTCCGGAGTAGGTGTTCGGCAATACACTAATTCCCGATTTTCATCAGCTTAGTGAGGCATTGTGTTGCAATTTTCTTTTGTTTTACACAAAAAGAGATGGTTTTCCCTCTAATGTATGCTTTTAGAGATTCCCAGACAATTGATGGGGACATACCTGGAGTTTGATTAATTTAAAGAAATAGTTCTATTTCAGATTTCATAAAATTATCATACTCCTCATTCGAGAGCAGTAAAGAGTTAAGACACCACGGCCGATAGTTTGAATGCAAATTGGGAATCTGTATTGAAACCGTAACAGGTGAATGATCTGAAAGGACTATAGTTTCATAATTGCAATCTTTAACCAAGGGGATAAGTCCTTTATCCAGAAGAAAATAGTCTATCCGTGATAAAGTTTTACGTACTGAGGAGAAAGAAAAGAGTATTTACATACAGCATTATTGTGAAAATGCCAAATATCAACCAATCCATATGTGTCTAGAAAAGTCTGAATAGTACATGCTGATTTTGATAAAGTAGTTTCCCTATGGGAACTACGATCTAAGGTTGGTGACAAGATACAGTTTAAATCTCCTCCTACAATGAGATGATGCGATGACATGTTGGGAATTTGTGAGAGAACTTTATTGAAGAATTCCTGGTCATCCCAATTACGGGCATAGATATTTACAAGGACTACAAGGAACCCATGTAATTATCCAACTACAATTACGTACCATCCAGCTGGGTCTGATTCTACCTTAGTTGCTAAAAATGGTAAAGTTTTATTGATTAGAATTGCAACCCCTCTCGATTTAAAGTGAAAATCTGAATGAAAAACCTGGCCTACCCAGCCAACTTTGATTTTTGAAATGATCACATGATCTCTTGAAGAAATGCTATGTCAGACCTAAATTGTTGTAAATGACAGCTTTTTTACATTTCACTGGGTGATTGAGAGATTTAATGTTCCAGCTCACCAAATTTATTAGGCCATCATGACAAGATTTGGAGTTGTTTCTTTCCATCAAAAATCATCTAAGTGTAACATGTGGGGTGGTGGGGTGGTGGTGGTAATGAAATAAATAATAAAAAGAGAAACAAAATAAAAGTACAGTTTGGCCAAAACTCACCCCTAGAACTTTGCCAACACTGGCTCCTAATCAAAAGTCCACACATAGGGTGCTTATCCAGGTCTCACACCTAAGGGGCTCCCACTGAACAAATGTTAGACATGCAATTCAATTTTCACAATCAGAGAAAGGGTTGTGCACAATTGTGAAAAGGTGAAGACAGAATCAAATGAGATATTTAGACTTTGTATTTTTTCCAGAAAATCTATAAGGATTCTTGCTATAAAGCATAATATTTGTAGTCAAAAAACCCAAAACCATGCAGCAAACATTTTTTTTAATTCTCACCAAACCGTCTGACTTTTCAGCTAATAGTGATTGGTACGCTGTAGGGAGCAGCAAGATGCACAGTGATTCATTCAAGAGTTAAAGTCTAATCTGTCTTGACAATGTTCTGCTTGATATATTCCCTGGCTTTGTCAGGATCCAGAAAGTCTTTATCCACTCTGTTGTAAGTGATGCAGAAATGTGCAGAAAAGAGGATGCCAAAACGAACTCCTGGTTGACCACGGCAAGACTTTCGGTCATCTGTAAATGCAGCTCGGGCTCGGACCACAGCCGTAGTGTAGTCCAGAAGGATGGCAATCAGATTCCCATTAAAAAGAAGGGGAACCCGGTTTTGGGCACAGCGCAGAATCTTAACGCAAATCTGGTAATAGTGAAGTTTATCTACGATGGCTCTTGGCTTCCCGTCTGATCTCTTTGGTTGAAGGCTGTAGTGTGAGCAGTCAATAACAATATCTTTATCCAGTTGCAATACTTCTTTCAGCAGTTTAGATACAGGTGCCGTATTACTGGAATTACTCTCCTCCAGGATGCCTAGGATTTGGATGTTACATCTCTGCATTCTCCCTTCCATATCCTTACATTTATTTTTCAGCTCAGACAGTTCTTTTTGCAGACCAGTAACACCGTTCACTGTAGTTTTGATTTGTTTGATATCAGTGCACATTGTTGCTGTGCTGTTAATAAGCTCAGTTCAAACAGCCTGCATTTTGGTGTTGATGAAGTTAAAGTCAACTGCTAATGCCCTTTTCAGCTGCTCTCTGATTACCAGGGATATGTCGTCTTTGACAGCCTGCAGGATTTGGGGTTTTAGTTCTGCAGCATCCACACTGTCTGGCTCATTGCCGGGGCTAGCTGGCAGCGTGGCCTGAAGAGGCGCTAGGCCTCATCGTGGTTGGTCTGGTATACTTGTATTTCCTCAAGTTTGTAGCCATGGCAATGATCAAGAGGGTCACCAAAATTTAATGGAGAGTTTTACTGTACTGTACTATCGCAGTTTGTGCACGTCTCAGTCAAATCTTATCTTATCTTATCTTATTTTAACTTATCTTTTCTTATCTTATCTTACCTCTTATTGTTGCCACCTGTGCTCCTCTCCCTCCTGTTGCTTGTTAGTCATTAGTCTGTGTGTATTTATACCCCGGTTTTCCTTTGCTCAGTGTCTCGTTGTCTGTTTTTTTAGGTGTTCTTAGTGCCAAGTCATGTCAAATATTGTCTTCTCCTTGACCCATGTTGGATGTTAAATTGGTATTTCATGAAATCCATACATTTTGATGGACTTTATACCAGCTTAATAAAGTGTACTTTGTGTTTAACCTGTCTGCCATGGAGTTCTACATTATGAGACCTCACACCACACTCTGAAACCCTGAGATGACCAGATCAATACTCCCAAAGTTTAAGTGATTTGATGTTATGCTCAGATTGAAAAAAAATGTTCCTTTAATTTTTTGAGCAGTGTATAATTCACTGTGTTTAGTTCACCTCACACAGGCCCCACAATTGCTCCTCATGAAGCGTGATCAGGAAAGTGCCACAAAATGGGCACCCATGTAAGCAAGATCCAACAACTGTCAGTTGAGACCTTCAGAGTTTGTTGACATTGACATGGTAGCATCTCTTTGTGGAGTTAATGAGCTCCATAGGGGTTGATGTTTGATTATATATTTGGTCTGACTTGAACAGTTCACTTTCTAAAGATGAACACACCAAGTAGGTATCTGTGAATGAATGAGACATTCAAACTGACTTATTATTACACAGCCTGTCTGCCTTAAACCTTAGAGTCTGATATCATCTTTACAAATACTGAAATGAATGTAACATATATAACTCTTGGTGGTCATGTGGAAGTAGACAAATACAGATATCTTTATTTTGTGATCATGTTTGTGGTATATGTTCTAATCATCTGCAGCAATTCCACTATTGTGTACCTTATTGTGATCCACAAAAGCCTCCATGAGCCTATGTACATTTTTATTGCAGCTTTGTTACTGAACTCTGTTCTTTTGAGCACTGTCATCTACCCAAAGCTTTTGATTGACTTCTTATCTGAAAAACAGATCATTTTATATGAAGCCTGTCTCTTTCAAGCATTTCTATTTTATGCTTTAAGCAGTTCAGAATTCTTATTGCTGTCTGCCATGGCCTATGATAGATACGTGTCTATATGTAAACCTTTGCAATATCCAACTATCATGAGACGAACAACAGTGAATGTTTTCCTGGTTTTGGCCTGGTTTCTACCTGCTGTTCAAGTTGCTGTGCCAATTGTAGGAAATTGCTAATACACCCTTCTGTAGCTTTACTTTGAAAGGAATCTTTTGTAACAATTTAGTTAACCATCTTCTCTGTGTGAGGTCAAGGGCACTATATACCTTTGGTGTAATTGTTCTCTTTAATGTTGCACTTTTACCTATGCTTTTCATTCTTTTTACATACACAAAGATAATTATAGTTGCCTATCAGAGTTGTGGAGAAGTCAGGAAAAAAGCTGCACAGACCTGTTTACCTCATGTGCTAGTTTTAATTAACTATTCTTGTTTGATGACTTATGACATCATTATAGTTAGATTGGAATCTGAGTTTCCAAAAACTGCCCGTTTTGTAATGACATTACAGATGATAACATATAATCCTCTTTGTAATCCAATCATATATGGACTAAAAATGAAAGAAATTTTTAAACACCTCAAAAGGTTGTTCTGTCAATCCAAATGTAACTGATTTCCTACTTTACAATCTTCAAAAATTATACCAGAGAACAAATATCAGAAATGATGTCTGATTCTTGAACTTTCTGTGACTGATGCAAAATAAAGAAAAGCTCCTACCAGGTATCCAGCAAAACACATTATTCTTAGTAAGTACACTTTTCACAGTGATGTGATAGTTGTAATTTGTCATAATTGCTTCTCTGTATAAAAATAATGTTTCTTCTAATGTGGTCATCTCTACTTGAGTAAAACTGTATGATGTTTTGTTCATGAGAAATTAATCATGTGTCATAATTTTTGTACTTATGAGGTTTGATGCAATACCTTGCACTTATTTCAGTAAATTTTTGTCATGATTGTGGTACAAATAATTAGCTTTAAAATGAGAACACTTTCAGCAGATTTTTTTTTCTGAAAAAATTGTTATTATTCTAAACCAGGGATGTTAAACTTATCTGATTTATGGGATGGTGAAGGAAACTTTATATGAGAAAAAAATCGTTCAAATTTTCACATTTTAAGTAAAACATATACAGTAAACAGATGAGCAGTGTGTATGGGTTAAGAAGAATAAGTGCAATTTAAACATTCTGTTTTGTAACATTCAGTGAATTACATTTACATTGTCATTTACAGATAACAGCAGAGCTATAAAAGGTACATTCAGATGCAGAGTTTTTCAAATAATAGTAGGTAAAGGAGCTAAAAATATTTTTTAACTTTCTGCACTTTTTACTCCTGTGTAGTGATGCTCAAACAACATCACCACATTGGATGTAGCAGTACATTTTTATGTATTTTCTAATTAGTTTTTCTTTTCATGTTATTTTGACTTTTTGCTTTGAAATCTCTTTATTTTCAGTTAGTTTACAAGGTGGAATTGTTTGTTAAGTTTTTATTTTTTTAAAAATTTGTTATCTAGTCTACTCTTATTATTATCAGACTAGTTTAAATATTACAGTATAATCACAGCACTTGTTAGAGGCTGTTAACTCCCAATAATGTAGATTTCCCATGTCAAAAAGTATTATGTTGTGATAAAAAATATACCAAAGTGATAAAGATTAAAACTAAGGGCTGCGAGAGGAAGCTGGGGTACCTGGAGAGAACAGATGAAGACACAGGGAGACCATCAAACACAACACAGAAAGATGTGGCTTATAGACTGAAACCCCCTACTTGCTGTGAGGCAGAAGTTAGCACTATTTTTATTTCAGTTTTATTTTTTAATTTAGTTTTAGTTAACTTTAACAACCTTGAATCAATAATGTCACTGCAGCTTTCTCTCTTTGAGGTGTTCTCCCTGAACTAGATCTTCCGGTACATGAGCGGCATGTTTGACACCACTGGTCTAAAGTTTGAGCTCTGCATCACTTTAGGTTGTTGTATACTGATACAATGTACAATTCATGAACTGGAAGTGTTTGGGAACCTATGCTTTCAAAAATTTTATTTTAAGATGAAATCCAATGACAATCACTGAAATCGTATTTTGAAGTTTAACATTAGTGGACCAAGTTCAGAATCATAGGAAATTACACAAGCCCCTTTCACCATTGAGGGCATCCAGCATAAAACCTCCGCCAAGTGACCAATGCGGATTAATCCTCTGTGGCGACCCCTTGGTGGAGAATACAAGGGAGCATCCAAAAGGTACATTTCTTTTTTTTTTTGCATATTAGTTTATTTTTCTTTTTTCTTTTATTAATCTTTTTTCCACCCACCCTGCCTGTCGTCTTCCATATGATGCTGGCTCCCAAAGACAAACACACCGATTGAATATATGTTTTAAGAATACTAACACAGCATCCTGGAGAGGGGTTGGACTTTAGTCTTTTCTGGAGTTGTTCCAGGCAAGAGGAGACGGGCGGGTGTGGGCATTTTTCTATCCCCCCGCTTGGCTTCCTCTATGTTGAGGTTTTCCCCAGTGGACGAAAGGGTTGTCTCCCTACGCCTTCGGGTTGGGAAGCGGGTTCTGACCATTGTTTGTGCCTACACACCAGGCGATGTGTCAGAGTACCCACCCTTTTTGGAGTCTCTGACTGGTGTACTGGAAAGTGCTCCTCTCTGAGACTCCACTGTCCTACTGGGGGACTTCAACGTGCACGTGGGCAATGACGGTGAGACGTGGAGGGGTGTGATTGGGAAGAACAGCCTGCCCGATCTGAACCCGAGTGGTGTGCAGTTACTGGACTTCTGTGCTAACCATGGTTTGTCCATAAGGAACACTATGTACAAGCATAAGGGCATCCACAAGTACACTTGGCACCAAGACGCCCTAGGTCACAGGTCGATGATCGATTTTGTTATCGTGTCATCAGACCTGCAACCACATGTTTTGGACACTCGGGTAAAGAGAGGTGCAGAGCTGTCAACTGACCACTACCTGGTGGTGAGTTGGATCCTATGGCAGGGGAGGATGCCATTCCGACCTGGCAGGCCCAAACGTATAGTGAGGGTGTGCTGGGAAAGTCTGGCAGAGGACTCTGTCAGAGA
>VUQH01090060.1:0-14701 GCA_015106775.1 Etroplus canarensis | reverse complement strand
CAAGCTTCCCCCTTTTTCCTCCAAATGTAACAGTGGTCATTATGGCCAAACAGTTCCACTTTAGTTTCATCAGACCATAGGACATGTCTCCAGAAATTAGCGTCTTTTTCCCTGTGTGTGTTTGCAAACTGTAATCTGGCTTTTTTTATGTTGCTTTTTGAGTAAAGGCTTCTTCCTGGCTGAGTGGCCAGGTTCTGGGGTTGATTTGCACGTTTCGGACCAAAATACGTTCATCTCTGGGACACAGAACCCGACTCCTTCCTGAGCGGTATGATGGCTGGACATTCCCATGTTGTTTGTACTTGTGGATAACTGTTTGAGCAGATGAACGTGACACCTTCAAGAATCTGGAAATTGTACCCAAGGATGAACCAGACTTGTGGAGCTCCATAATTCCCTTCATGATATCTTGGCTGATTTCTTTTGATTTTCCCATAATGTCAAACAAGGAAGTAGTGTGTTTGAGTGTGGCCTTAAAATACAGTACAGGTGTGCCTCCAATTAACTTAAATGTTGTCGGTTAACCTATCAGAAGCTTCATCATCTGGGCTTCCCCACATTGTTTAAAGGGATAGTAATCTTTTTGTATGTAAACTTCTGACTTCAAAGAAATTAATAAAAATCTCTCTAAAATATTCTCTCTCTCATTATTGCAGCATTTAGCAAATAGAAATAATTTTGGCAATCCTAACTGAGCTAAAACAGGAGAAGTTTAGTCTGATTTAATTTCAGACAGAAAAAATGTTTTACTTTTCTTAATTGTTAGAATATGGGTGGTATTTGCCATGAGAAGATTTAAGATGTTTAGATCAGAAATTACAATACAAAGAAAACACTTTGTAAAGACAGGTGCATCACAATCATGTAGATAACCTGAGTCTAAATAAAGAGATCCACCAAACCTCATCAGACAGGCTGACCAAATTTAACCCAACTGACAAAGATGAAAACTAAGGACATTTGTTGTATATTTTTATTTTATTTTAGTTAGTTTTGTGAGCTCACAATTTCATTTTAGCTAGTTTTGATTTTTAACAAAAGCCTAGTTTTTATTTATTTTTTAGTTAACTAAAATATTTTTCTGATTTAGTTTTTGTCTTTAGCTAAGTTTCCATTAACTATAATAACCTTGGTGGAGACAAGTGTCAGGGGTGCTTTGTGAGAGAAGCATAGCAGCAAGAATGAAAGGGAAGGTTTACAAGACGGCAGTGAGAGCTGCCATGACATATGGTAAAGAGATGGTGGCACTGAAGAAAAGAGGCACTGAAGAAGGTGGCAAAATTGAAGATGTGGAAATTCTCACTGGGAGTGAGCAGGATGGACAGGATTAGAAATGAGTACATCAGAGGGACATCTCAGGTTGAGAAGTTTGGAGACAAAGTCAGAAAGGCAAGGCTAAGATTGTTTGGACATGTTCAGAGGAGGGATAGTTGATATATTGACAAAGAATGTTTAAGAAGGAGGAGAAGAGGAAGACCAGAGAGAAGAATCATGAATGTAGTGAAGGAGGACATGCAGTGGGTTGGTGTGAGGGAAAAGGATGCAAGAAATAGGGTGAGATGGAGGCAGATGATCCTCTGTGGCGACCCCTAACGGGAGCAGCCGAAAGAAGACGACTGTTTTGATATGTAAAAAGGAAAGTCTTCAAAAACAGGTAAACTATATTAACATTCCATCATCATTTTAAAATCATGTAACCACTAGCTTTTCCTAAAATAAATAGATTTACTCATCATATAGTGAATTTTGTGGTGCTTGGAATTATATCTATATATATAAAACCACTTATACCTACAACCACTGAGGGAGCCATTTTGGCTCCCATGGAAATTAATGTGAAATGCCATGTTCAACAGTCCTCACATGCCTGACTGCCTCGTGAGGCATATTATTTACACACATTTTGCTGTAAAAGCTGTTATATCATGAGCCAGAACTAGCTAGACGACATTAATAGGTGAATATATTGGGGACTGTAGCTAGATAAAAGATTAATAACTTTTGCAGGGCCAAACTGGTCAGGGATGGGATAATGAGCTGCAGCAGAGTAGGGCAAAGTGAATGACTCAAAGCATGCAGTTCTAGACAGCTAGCTAGCTGCGCAGAGCAGCAGGAGAACATTAGCTGAACTGTGCAGTGTACAGATGTGGCAAGCTAATCTGAGCGAGTAAAGAGCAAAATCCAGAGCATAGTAGCAGAATCTTACTGGTTTAAGCGGAGCAGTGCTGAGGAGGTGAAGGGTGGCAGATTCAGGCAGAGTGAGTAGACAGTGCATTAAAGAGAGGTCCAGTGAGAAAGAGGCAGATGTGGATGTTGTGATAAGCGTTCACTCTTCTACTTTAACGATGCTTATTTTAGTTCAAAGGGTTTCTTATTTTGTTGTAGCCAGCTGTGTGGTGAATTTTAAATTATAGGCGTTTATAAGTAAGCAGGTGTTATTTTTTTTATATGCCTTATTTTTTTTTAGCATAACTAATACCAAATGCTATCCAAAATTTGTTAACAGATAAGTGTTAACTACTGTAAGTATTAACCTCTAAACACACACACACAGACACTTAGTTATGGTCACACTGCAGACAAAAGTGGCCCAAATCCAAATTTTTTGTCCATATGTGACCCATATCTGAAAGTCTGAACAGCACAAATCTGAATTTTTTTTTTTTTTCAAATCGGACTTAGGCCACTTTCATATGTAATTCAGAATTAGATAAGTATCTGATGTTTTTCAAAGTGATTTCAGTCTGAATGTTCATGCTGCATTCCATCCGACTTTTACGTCATCATGTGGTCATTGAAATGAGACAGGCGTCATAATTCTGCCCCGGAGGAAGTGAGATGGGATAAGATCAAATGTCAACAATGGATGAAACAAGCATGACAGACACCGTTGACGGAGCTACCCAGTGAAAAGAATGTGAGCTTTTACTCACACGTGTAGAGTCTATATTTACTTACATAAACGCAGCACGAAGCACAAAGTTATGTCTTCTTCTGCGCATGCATGTCTCTTCAGACTGTTCTCATTGGAGTCTGAAGGCAGCCATGACCACGCACAATAATCAAATCTTTTTGTTCTTCTTCTTTTCTTGTTTTTTCGGCTGCTCTCGTTAGGGGCGCCACAGCGGATCATCTCCCTCCATCTCAACCTATCCCTTGCTTTCTCTTTCCTCACACCAACCCTCTGCATGTCCTCCTTCACTACATCCATGAATCTTCTCTGTGGTCTTCCTCTTCTCCTCCTGCCTGGTAGCACCATCTTCAACATCCTTTGTCCAATATATCAACTATCCCTCCTCTGAACATGTCCAAACCATCTCAGCCTTGCCTTTCTGACTTTGTCTCCAAACTTCTCAACCTGAGATGTCCCTCTGATGTACTCATTCCTAATCCTGTCCATCCTGGTCACTCCTAGGGAAAATCTCAACATCTTCTTTTCTGCCACCTCCAGCTCCACCTCCTGTCTTTTTGTCACTGCCACCATCTCCAAACACTACATCATAGTAGGGCTCACTGCTGTCTTGTAAACCTGCCCTGTCACTCTTGCTGCTATGCTTCTCTCACAAAGCACCCCTGACACTCATCTCCACTCACTCCACCCTGCCTGCACTCTCTTCTTCACCTCTCTTGTGCTCTGTCTGTTGCTTTGCATGGCTGATCTCAAGCATTTAAACTCTTCCACCTTCACTACCTCTACTCTTTTCATCTTCACCATCTCAAACAAAAAAAAAGAACTGTGCATTAAGACCTGGAGTGTGAACGTAGCCATAGATAGCTTTGCAGTGAGTGGCTAACATTAGCAACACAAGCACCAGCAGCTTTCTTTCCTTGCTGGTTAACATCCACAAGCCTCTGCAAAACATGGTTACGCATTGCTGCGGTCCACTGTCAGTTTACAGCCTTACAGATATCATTTTCAAGTTGAAACTTCTACAAAGCCATGCTATTTCATAGGGCTTTTATTTATCTTATATAATTTGCTTGTTTATAACTTACAGTATCAGAGAGAGAAGGTGATGTTTTGTCTGCCAGGGCTAGTGGTGTGTACATTGTACAAAATATAAATAATTAGTTTAACCTATCGTTATTTATGTTGCCAGGTAATGATGCCAACAACAGTTCTTTGTCTAATGAAGCAGTTATCTACATTTCTATTCTGTCCCCCAGTGGCAAAGAAAAGTGAGTAAAAACAACTTCTACAGTCACTAAAATTTCTCAGCAGTTGTTTCCTTGTCTTTGTGTTTCAGGGCTTTATTTATTCTTCCCATGTATTCTTACATCAAACTAAAATTGAGGTTTGAAGCCAAGGATTTATTCCTTTTTTCTTTAAAAAGAATAGTTTCACCCTGCATGAACTCTGCATTCAACATTTGTCTCCTCTTGCTGATATGTCAGCATGGTATTGTCCTGAGTGACCTGTGCATGAGTGACCTGCAGAGACCTGCAGTGCAGAGTATTCTTGCCCTGTAAATGAGTCGTCAAGGGGTCGTTGAGGGGCTCACAAGAGTCATGTTGCCTACAGTCAGGGAAAAACAAACACACATTACCAGTATGACAAGATACACATTGCCAGGCAGTGGTGTTCCTACACATTCACACACAGCGTACTTTTTTCTGTATGAGGCATAAAAATGTCATTGTGTTGTGATCTGTAAATACAAAAAGAAAAAGACAACAGTATAGTTATTGCTGAGACACTACCGCCAGTGGCAACGTGACATTCTCTACATAAAACAAGTGCACAGCTACAGTTACAACTGCCTTCTCTGTCTGAATATATTCACAGCAGGAAGCGCTGATGAATGATTTATGAAAATGTCACTCTTTGTTATAGAAGCTAGCACCTTAGAGTAATAGTCCAACAAATGGCCAGCAGCTCATACAGCAGTTTAAGACTGATTTTTTTTTAAGTGATTTGCATAAAAATGGCAATTCATATGCTCAATAATTCGGATGGTCTTTAAAAAAAGAGAACAGTGGTTGAGCACACATTGGGATTTAATTACACAAAATTTAGCCTTACATTTACAAGATTTTAGAGCAGAGAAGCTGTTCCCCCCTGCTGGGGACACAAGAGCAACACAGCACTCAGGTTTCCCTTTACTCCATTCTTTCTAGAACTGAGTTTAGAAACTTCTATTAATAAAAGCTATTTTCTCTAGAAGGGGTCACTGTAGTTTCTGTTAAAATCCTGAGATACTTCCAAAAGCTGGCCGAGTGACTGGGCAAGAAGAAAACTGGTGAGGGAGGCCACCAAGACACCTATGACCACCCTGAAGGAGTTAAATTTTCAGAGGCTCAGATGGGAGAGACTCTACATACAACTGTCACCTGGATTCTTCACCAGTCAAAGCTGTATGGGAGAATGGCAAAGAGAAAGCCACTGTTAAAAAAGTTCGTATAAAATCCCACCTGGAATTTGTCCAAAGGCATGTGGGAGACTCCAAGGTCAATTGGAAGAAGGGTCGTTGGTCTGATGAGACAAAAGTTTTGATTTTAGGCCATCAGATAAGACGATATGTTTGGGAATGCCAAACATTGCACATGAACACACCGCCACCACTGTGAAGCATGGTGGTGGAAGCATCACGCTCTGGGGATGCTTCTCAGCAGCAGACCCTGCGAGGCTTGTAAAGGTAGAGGTGAACATGAATGCAAAAAAATAAAAATAAATAATAAAAAATAGATCCTGGAGGACAATCTGACTCAGTCTGCAGGAGAACTACAGCTTGGGAGAAAAATACTTTTTGTAGACATTGTATTTGGATTGGATTGGATTGGATTGCTTTACTGTCATTTGAACTACATATAAATACACAGTGAAATGAAATAGCATTCCTGGGTGTCTAAGTATTGTGACTAAAGTATTGAGTAAAAACGCGAAAGGGAAGGTATGTGCCTAACAGTTTTTTGTGTGTTGGTTTTGTTTTTTTATTGGTGGGATGACATAATATCACTAAGTCACTAAGGATCAATGTTCATAATATTACACTGAGTCACACACACTCATATTTACAGTCTTTTCCTGGGAACAAATGGAAAATTGTGTGAAATCTTTGCAGGAGACAATGTGATCCCCATTGCTTTAAGCAAAGCTGCAGGTGACTGTCTTCTGCTAAATCATATGACTGACTCCCCTCACATGGCCGAAAACACTACCATGCACATTGATTCACGTACGTGTCCATGCACAGCCACACACACATACCTCCAATGTCACAAGTGCTGTGCAGGGTGCCCCAGGCACTAAAAAGGGGAGCTTGGGGCCCTTGACAAGTAACGAAGCGCAACGGACGGGGAAAGAGAGAGAGGGGGAAGAGAGTAAGAGAGGAAGGGACAAAAAGAGAAGCACAGAGGAAGAGAGAGATAGAAAGAGGGGCAGCGCTCTGAGCCACTGTGCAGTCACAAGCAACGAGTGATGAGAGAGGACAAGGTCACAGATCATAGACAAGGGAGATATGGGCAGTCATGTATAGCAACATACCTCCTCACCCTGACTCCCCCAGCAATTCACAGAAAATAGAACATGTAACCTGAAGCTTCTGACACACACCTGTGCACATGCTTTCAGCCCTGTATCTACAAAATGTGTACTGTTTTACCCAGAAGACACAATCAACCCACACAAAATTAAACAGTTTTATTTATTTATCAACTTCTGCTCAGGGCACAAAAGCCTTTGTTGATATTACATGCTAATTTATGCGTGTAAATATTCCAACTATTCTAGCTTTTGTTAGCGTACTTCTGTATATGCAGTGCCTTTTTGGGGAGGAGAATTGTGCCCTACAAAGGCTGATTTCAGATCTGTTTTTCTTAACCCTACTGGTGCCCCCGAAAGCCAGTAGAAATGCACAAGAGCTGACCTGAGTACAGGGCCTGAAGGCAGTTTGTTAAGCTTGCTCCCTGGTGAGTGCTTTGCAGACGGGTGTTGCCCAGAGTTGAAGTCTATTAGTTCGAGTTTATTTACAGCCAAATGCCCAGAGACCCGCCTTTGTAATGTTGTTTGGGGGGAAATAAGAGCTGAAATTGAATGAAAAGCATCACACCACATGCATAATTCATGGATATCATTATCAAGCGCATGCAGACTCACACACGAGCGCACACATAGAAAGCACAGAGTGAACACATATTCGCAAATACAAACAGGCAAAAAAAAAAAAAACGTACGTACACAGGCCATTATGTGTGCTTATTATAAGGCCTTTTCGGTCATTTATCCCCGTGCTGAACTCGGGCCAATTTTCTCAGCATGGGTCCTACTTAGGCATAATAACACAACAACAGCAACATCACAGCAAGAGTTGCGTACTGCTACTGCCATGCAAGCAAGGCGGGAAGAGCAGTAAATGCGGATATTTAGAAAATCAAAACTAGCATCAGTGAGGCAAATTGTCTTTGTTTTCCCTAGAGAAGAACATGATGCATTTATATGGGTGATCTTACAAGGCAACTTTGATGAAGAGGTGTGCACGTGTGTATGTGTGTGTATATTAGTGTATAAAAGGAGAAGGCAAGTGAGGTTCAGAGAGTTATGAAGAAGGGTAATGAGAAAGAGGCAGCAAGAGATTTGAAGGAAACATAAAGAAAGTAAGAGATGAATTAATGTATTTTTCTCTCTATAGTTTCTAAGCGTTGGTTTTCTCATCTCCCTCTCTTGGGCCCTTTTGACCTTAAGCTCTTTTGATATACTTATACTGACCTCCGTATCTCATAAAGTCCTTGCATGTAGATACACACAAAAACTCGCAGAGGAAAGCAGCACTGAAGTTTTAAAGCAAATTTACTTTATTACTCTAATATATGCATGCACACATTTGCGCACACATACCACACACATTGTTGGGTTACCATTAAGAGTGCTTACTGAAGCAGTACCCTGGTGGAGAGAGAATTCAGCAGGATTCTCCAGCGAATAGTGAGAGATTCTGGTCTCATTCAGCAGACAAATGAAGCGTGAGCAGTCTGAAGGGCACACACGCACACTAATACACACTTAGACACACATTCATTGCTGAGCCGATAGACCCACATACTTCTTGCAAAGCTGGATGTATACACACACACACACGCACACAGAGGCCAGTGCTCAGTGCACTGTGACACCCAGCAAAGGAATGGAGCTGAAGAGAACTTCTTAATGGATATGAGGCAGCCAGCTGTGTTAGCTAGGGCAGGAGAGGAAAGAAGACGAGGCAAGAGCATGGGCCTTACGTGATCTAACATGTACACACACATAGGCCACACACACACACATTGAGTACCTGTGCACGTCTTGACAGCAAGCAGAAGTTGTTATGTCTTTCAAACTCTTCCAGAAAACGTTCACTGATTGATTGGGAATATACTTCACAAACACTTCAAGCTGCTAAAATAACAGCTGGGGGAGTGAGACCTGCTCCAGAAAGGAGGACGTATTAAAAAGAGATGAGAGATGAAAGTGAATGGAGACGGCTCTTTAATGCTTTTTTTACATCCCTCCTGAGATCTGTGGATGTGTGTGTGTGTGTGTGTGTGTGTGTGTGTGCGCGTGTGTATCTGTGTGTGAGTGTGCACTTTTGTGAGAAAGTATAAAAAGTTCTCTGAAAGATAAAGAGCATTGTTTGAGACGTGCTCTTGTTATGCTGTGTGCCGTATTCGCAGACTTCTCACACTCGCAGAAACTCCCACTGCTCTTTCAACATAATTGAAGCCTGCGCTCATAGACTCTGTGACGTGTGATGTGATCAACATGGAGCGGAAGAATGATATATTATTTTCAGATGGATTCAATATTGTGGTATTTGTCATCTTTACAATTTCATCAATGTCAAAGTAAATATGAAAGTTAGTATATGAAGTTAAAGTGAAGCCAGAGGCAATAAACAAAATATCTAATGTGGCTGCTTTTCGAATTTTTTTACACTATTGATGAATTATTATTGCACAATATACTTTGAAATCAATAATAGCATCATTAACTCTTTAAGACTTCGGGTATATCCTTGATCAAAAACAAACAGTGTACACAGTTAATCATGATAATCATGTTTTGGATTATTTTGGACTGTAAATTCAAAGTTGTTGAATGAAAAGCTATAAGAAGAGGCATTGACAGATACTGAGGACTTGTGCCAAGTTGGTACAGATGCAAGACTGTTGGATACCAAAGTGTTGATAATTGCCCAAATAAATACATATAGTTAGGGCCATAAGTATTTGGACATTGATGCAACTTTTGTAACCTTGTGCACTGCCATAGGGTGGTGTGGTGGTTAGTACTGTTGCCTTGAAGCAAGGGTTCAAATCTGCTAGTTTGTCAGCTTGGGTGGACAGTGGATTAGCTTGTCAGCTGACCTTGGATGGACAGTGGATTTGAAAATAAATGACCAAGATGCAAAGTTGCATTACTTGTTTAGGAATTACTCCTATGTTCATGTGGTAGTACCCCAGTTTCAGGGGCTCAAAAGTAATTGGACTATCATAATTTTAAATATAAGGATTGTTTTTAATTCTTACATGGAAATCCTTTGCAGTGAATAACTGGACATCCCTAAATGCTGTGGCCTTTCTTGCAGCTTCCTTCAGGTTCTGCTTTTTTTGTGGGTCTCTCTGCCTTGAGCTTTGTCTTCAGTAATTGAAAAGTTGCTCTGCTGGGTTGAGAACGGGTCACAGACTTGGCCATTGAAGAATGTATGGAGAAAATTGTGGGTTGCTTTTACAGTATAGTATGAGTCATTATCTGTTTACACATTGTCAGGGGTGACAAGGCAGAATGCTCAAAATTGTAGGCTAGCTTTACTATACTTAAATTAGGTTAAATTCAACATACTGTAAAAAGATAGTTGCTTTAGCAACACCTTCAGTGCCACTGTGTAAAGATTATGCAGGTAAAGAGGGAACTGAAAATATATCAGATCAAGTGATCATGCCTGTGATTATATATTTTCCCCCTTTTTTTTGTTATTCATGCCCTCTAAAGAAAATCCAAGGTATGAAGGGGACATAAGTCCTTTATCACACACACACACACACACACACACACACACACACACACACACAAAACCTTAAATCCATCAGTGTATTTTTTAAGGCTAATATAATTTAAAGCTTACACTAAAGCTGTCTATATTCAGGGGTTCCACCTAAGGTCACTTAGTTCACTTGGTAGAGACATTACCACACCCCTTGGCCCCAGCGGCATGTCAATAAATTTCCTCACATGAAGTCTGAAGCTCAGATAGAAACTTCATTGGTGAACTTCCCAATTTGTCATTATTAACCACAAATGATGTTATGTCTTATTTTTACATCAACATATGATAAGCAGTATCAAGGCGGCCCTGTAGCATAGTGGTTTGCACATTTCTCTTACAACTGAAAGGCCCCTGGTTCAATTCTAGGGTGGGGATACAAGCCTCTCACTATGGAGGGTTGTGTCAAGAAGGGAGTCTGGTATAAAACCTTTGTCAAATTATTGCTGTGGCAATCCACTGGGGGGATACAAAGGGGGTAGCTGAAAGCTGTTTTTCTTTTTTTTAAATGGTGAGCAATATCAAGTATATTGTTAAGCAGCATATATATATCTGTATCAGTAAAATCCTAAAGCTATAGGAGACGGTGCACTGAGCCTTTGAATGGACCAGTAGGAAGAGGTGTTAAAGTGTCATGGTCATGAGTTTCTGTTGTGATTTTGTGTGTTAAGTTCTTTAGGGCTTTTGTATTCTCAGTTATCTGTATTTGCTTCCTTGTTTATTATTATCCTTTGTTGAACCCTTGCTTCTTTATGGTTATATCTCTTCATACTCTGTTTATTTAGGTTAGTTCCCTCAGTGTCTCCCTGCTGTGTTCTTGTCTTGTTCAGTGTCATGTTGTGTAGTCTTGTTTCCTGTTTTACTTTGGTTTCTGTCCCCCCTGTGCGCTGTGTTCTGTTTTACTTCCTGCCCTTAATTGTTATCACCTGTGTTTCCTTCCCCACTTGTTGCCACTCTGTCTTTAGTCCTTGTCTACTTATGCTTCATCTTTCCTGTGCTCTGTCACGTTGTTAGTTCTCCAATGTGTGTTAGTCATGTTCGTAAGTTTGCAACTTTGCTCCTTGTCTCCATGTCAAGTTTAGTTTAGTTTAGTGTTTTGTTCCTGTTTAGCCTTTTGCTTTGTTATCAGCTTTCAATAAAGCTCGCTTTAAGTTTTTGAAGTTCTGCATTTGGGTCCTCTCATTAAAACGCTAATCGTGACATAAAGGGTTTATTTCCACAATTTTATTTTGTGTAAAAATGATAGGCATCATAATTTTAAAAAAATGCACTGACAGTTCTGATGAAGCACATTTAACAGCTGACCTGTAGGTAGAAGAACAGAGGAATTTATTTACAGCCAAATCCTGAAAAATACAGTGTTAATGAAGTTACTGCTACTAAGCCAAATGTGTAAATTCACACATCACTCTCAGTTTGCATAAAGACATATCACTTCTGTAACAGTGGGATGCAGCAACGATTCATTCAATTCAAAGGAAAATGTGACACAGAGGCAGCTTAAAGCAACAAATGGGACATCAGAAGGTTCAGCGTTTCAGCAAAAATCCTAAATTATGTTCGGTGATAGCTGAACATTATTGTGCAGTTTTGACATTAATCTAACATGTTTCAATTCTGCTCTTGTCACATTAATTAGCTGTGTTTTGACTGACAATATTGAAGGTAGAAATGATGTGTTTTGATGCAAAATACTTGATAAAGGCTTTTTTGTATTGTATCATAATTTCATATGCCTTTATTTTAGAGCTAAAATCTTTACCTCATGAAATCAGACACTTGCATCTGCAGGCCTGTAATAAATGTGTTTCAGTCTAACTTGAACTCTTTTTGTGTATAAATCCATGTGACTGACGTTGCAGGTAAAATCTCAATCAATCTGAGTGAGAGTCAGAAATAGACTGGGAAAGTGAGATAGACGGAGAAGGAACCCCCCTTGGCTCCAACAAACCTTTATCTTTTATTCTTTATCCTCAAATACTCTCTTTTTCAAAGTTCAAACACCTGGCAGTGATTCTTAGATTCTGATTCATTCCTCCTTCCTATTCTCCCCTTGGTCTCATCTTCTTCCTTCTCACTTCCCCTTATCTGACCACATTCCCTTTTCAATTTTACCGCCCTTATACTGGTTGAATCATTGTTTTTCAACATTTTTCTTTGTTCACCTGCTCAATAAGTCACTTTTTTCTACTTTCTTTTTGTTTTTCTAACCTTAACCGTCTCTTCGTGTTTCTTTGACTCCTTTTTCTATTTAGCAAACCCAATATTGTTACATCAACTTCTGAACCCAACCGTCTTTTTCACCCTCCTTTCTCTGTTGAATTTTTTTTTTCTTTTTTCATCTAAAATTAGCATCTGCTAATCAGAATAAAGCAGTTTGAGTAGGAGAACAGTGCACATACGGGCACATGAACATACATGCACACACATAGATTTAGACACAATGCTTGTGCTCGCACACTCACAAACACAAGATAAAGGAGCGAGAGTTAGAGCCTAGAGGTTGCCTGGAGCTGTTTCCCAATCAACACCACTAGGGAGAACAAGAGAGACTTTCAGTGTCTACACTGGGAAGTCTGAGTGGGCTTCAGATAAACACACACATGCAAAGACACACATACCTCAACCTCTACAAATAGAGTCTTCTTCTGAAGAACACATTAAAAAAAAACGCATGACATCTGAGGGCGTCTCTGATCAAACAGGAAACATTCTGATGTGACTCATGCACATTCATACACAGCCTCTAAATTCCTGTTTGAAATAGAGATTTGCATTACACACAGTGCAATGAGGCTTTGAACTGAAACAACTAATTGCATTTTCAAATGATATATTTTAATGTGCATAGCTTTCTTTTAATAACAAGGATTACAAAATGTAAAAAACAAAGAAAATAGTTTTGACATCACTAAAGAAAGATAGGACAGGAGCTGAATTCACCTGAAATATTTGTTTGTTTATTCATTTATTTATTTAGGTATGTTAAATATGCCTTGATATAAAAATGAGAACTGAGTACTGAAACTTGGCACGGGAAGTTTGCCCAGATTTTGTGACTTTTTCTTCAGTGAGATATTTTGTGATCTAAGCTCACAAAATAAGATTTTTAAGGTGACAGTCAACATTAAACACTGATGCATAGGAAACTATTTTGGATGGTGTACTTAAACTTTGTAACACAGATACACTATTTAAAGAAGCATGGACAGATTTTAAACAACACATAACCCTGTCCACATATATTAAAGGTAAAAAATAAATACATGAAGCCTAACATGTGAAGTCCAAATATAAAAGCCCTCGCACTTATGTGCAGTCAAGTTTATTTTACCCCAACCAAAGCTTAAACAAATTCTGTTATTGCTAAATATCTTTCTTACACAAATTCTCTATATATACTGTATTTACCCAAATGTTGATTACATTTAACAAAATCAAATTACATAAAATCAAATTAGAGGGAAAAAACTGATTAGTGGTGTTTGCCAGCTTGTTGGTGATGAACAGGTTAACAGATGAAGTCAGGCAGGAGTCTCTGTGGACTATGTTTGCAGATGACAGCATGATCTGTGGAGAGAGTAGAGAGCAGGTTGAAGAGAGTCTGGAGATGTGAAGGTATTGCCTGGACAGAAGAGGAATAAAAGTCAGCAGAAGTAAGACAGAATATATGTGTGTGAATGAGAGTGATGTAGGCGGAATCTTGAAGATGCGAGGAGTAAAGGTAGTGAAGGGGGATGAGTTTAAATACCTGGGGTCAACCATCCAAAGCAATGAACAGAGCACAAGAGAGGTGAAGAAGAGAGTGCAGGCAGGGTGGAGTGGGTGGAGATGAGTGTCAGAGGTGCTTTGTAACAGAAAGATAGGAGCAAGAGTGAAAGGGATGTCTTAAAATTTAGTTGTGAGACATGAAATGATGTATGGTTTAGATACAGTGGCACTGACATAAAGACAAGAGGTGGAGCTGGAGGTGGCAGAGCTGAAGATGCTGAGATTTTCACTGGAAGTGACCAGGATGGACAGCATTTAAAACTAGTATGTCACTTGGACAGCTCAGGTTGAGCAGCTGGGAAACAAAGTCAGAGAGGCAAGGCTGAGATGGTTTAGACATGTGCAGAGGAGGGATAGTGGATATATCAGGCAAAGGATGTTGAAAATGGAGCTGCCTAGCAGGAGGAAAAGTGGAAGACCATGGAGAAGTTTCATGGATGAAGTCAAGGAGGACATGCAGAGGGTTGGTGTGACAAAAGAAGATGCAAGGGATACACTGTAAAAAAAAAATCCTAATTTTATGGTTAATAACTCTAAATTTTTACAGTAGTTTTTCTGTTTTTTAAAAATAGTATACAAAACTGTAAAATTAGAGAAATTATCTGTAAATTAACAACCCAGTTGTTTTTTTTAAAGTATTATGCCAATAATGACAAATTACATTTATTTCTCTTTTTTTAATGGAACAATTACTGTATTATTATATGCAATGTTTTCTACTCTCTTAAATTACAGTCAAATTTATGTAAAATGACAGTAATTATCTGTAACTAAATATGTAGCTTGTTATATAAGGGTTTATGTCCATACTAACAATCTATTTTTTTTTACTGTAAACTGAAGGTAAATCTTATTAGTTTTATATATGTGTACTTTTATATTCAAATTGTAATTAAATATGTTTCCCGTTATAT
>VUQH01090059.1:0-52289 GCA_015106775.1 Etroplus canarensis | reverse complement strand
GCCCCAGGTTTGTTTTTTTTTTTTTTTTTTTGTGGGGATCATGGGCAGACTGGAGAACAGCTGAGAAAACAAAGCTGAGAGCAAAATCCCCTGAACCAACAAGTCAGACACTTCCCAAAACAGTTCACTGAAACTTCAGCGGAAAGAGATGCACCCCTGTGAAGTGAATGAGGAAAAATAGGACCATTCTTCATAACATCATAGAAGCAAAGCAAATGTTTCATGTTAAACAAAATTCACAACATTAACTGGTCATCGTGCTTAGCTGTGTCATGTAAAGGCTTCATTACGCACACGACTCCACCTCTGCGCGCAACCTGAAGCTCTTTTACTTCATTTTATTTTAGCAAATGTAATACTCTTGCAACTTATTACATTTCATTTTATGTAATTTCATCAAAAAGATTTTTATTGCTGGGGCGTTGTAACACGATAAATACTGTCATATGTGGGCAGATTTGGGAAACACCAGGTGTTCTGTCCACTGAGAGAACTAATGGTTACTTAATTACCTCTCCACGTACGGCAAACAAGCAGAAGAACATCAGCTGGCGCAAAACCGGGCAGATTGTTCCGTAAGCTGTCGGTATACAACATAAAAGTTTGTATTAGACTTTATTTACCTTCGATGCAACAAATCCTCCACAGCCCGGAGTGCGTCAGGTCGCCTTTGACTTTCTTGGTTTGCATCTGGGTTTCGTCGGTTGTGGCATTAGTTGCGTTGCAGATGTAGGCCCGGGAGTAAAGCCAGTAATCGGTGCCGATGGCGATGGTCATGAGGCTAAAGGCGGCGAAGGCCCCCACAATAGCCAGTAAAGTCTGAACCGCTCGGTCACACCATGCCATGGCGTCTCATAATGTGAAGACCCTCCACAGCAGCTTACGCGCAGCACGGGGAGCGCACGGCGCCAGGGATCATGGTTAGAAAAAGAACTGGCGTCTGTCTGGTTTTAGCCATGCCTCTATCCTTATTTCTGCTGGGGTTTTTTTTAATGCTCCACTTTCTCCCAAACTTCAAACCAAGTTACAGCGCTTGGACGATCGCAGCTTTCATTTCAATCCTCACAGCAGCATCGGGTCCTCAATCCTGCTGCAGGTAGGAATTTAACATAAATAAAAATAATCCTTGTACACTTTTTTTTTTAAATTGCTGAAACGTCGAATATATACAGCTTATACACGGTTACATCTTCTTTACTGTTCACTGTTCAGAATTAAAGTGCACGGTTTAACAAAGGATGCGGCACCGCTCACTCAGACCACACCTATAATGGCTCCAGCCAATTGGAAACGGTGATGATCAAAGCCGCTAAAGGAAGAAAACATGACGGTGCTACAGTAACGTTTCTGTGAGAGGGGAAACCAGTGGCGGCTTGTGCTGTTTGCACATAAAATGAAGAGATCAACAAGTCCACTGCTAGGAAGCATAATAATAATAATAACATGCGCATGCAGAACACATGCATGCAGCCCTCAGACTGAGTCTAAAATGTCTTAAAACATATTTAAAATCAAGAAAATGTGCAAAACAAACAGATCCACTGCAAGGAGGGTGGAGATTAGAGAGCTTTGATTTGTGGTTGAGCTTACTGTAGCAGCAACTTTAAAGTTGAAAGGATCCCCACTGATGAAATCATTCTGAAAACATACATCAAAACAACTTTGAAGTCAGAGCAGTCTGCCTGCAAGATTACAGAGCTCATAAAAGTAGAAAAGTAAGACATATAAATCTTGGTCACAACCACAAAGTCAGAAATCATTTGGCTAAATGACAGCAGTCTTTAAAAAACAAAAACTGTTAGGCTTGGGCCTGTCAGTTAAAGCGCCTTTTAAATGTTTTTCTGGCATGCTCCACCTAAGTGCAAAAAGGTCATGCCATCCTCACCCCTCACCTCACCTACATAATGTGATGCATATATTCAGTAAAGCAGAATGATTCAAATAACCCAGAGTTTTAAGCAAGTCTGCATATTAACCAGTTGTTATATACGTCAAACAACCCCAGTTCATCAAGCCAGTTATATTTATGTATTTTATTTACATGTGCTAAAATGCAACCTAAATGAATGTAAAATGTTAATGTATTTAAAAGAAAATAAGAACGATCCAGACTGAATTTTAGTGAAATAAATGCAAGCATGCTAGTATCAACAACCCCCTCCCCCCAGATAAATGTAACTCTTCATGCTGTGGGCATTTTCAGTAGTATTATCATCTTTTTCACGCTAACAGAGAGACGGGGGGAGTCCATCTTTTAGGAGAGGTCCAGGCTCTGAGTCATTTCCTGGTCCCTGCAGAGTGGGTGAAAAGGATGTATACTTTCTTTGTCTTTGTGTGTGTGTGTGTGTGTGTGTGTGTGTTTTATGAGAAGCTGGAAATCTGGAAGTAGGACAGAAAAGTGAGGATTAGAAGACAAAAGCAAGAAAACAAGATCAAATGAGAATTTGATAAAGAGGGTGGACATTTTGCATGCAAGCAATGACTGGGAAGCAGGTGCAAACTGTACTTTTGGCTGTGATGCAACAAAGCAAGCTAAACTCTCACACAAATGGTTGATGGAGTGAGAATGCGTCCACTGAACCTCAGTCATCAGGTTAGGCTCAAAACCTTCCTCTTTGACAAAGCCTGTGGTGACTTAGGTGACCATGAACATCTCCCAGTTAATTTACTACAGGCATGGGAAAAAGAAAGTTCTCACAGGACTCTAATGCAGTCCTGTGAAAAACTAAGTACACCCTTACTGCTTCCATAAGAATGATAAGGTGCTGCTAATCAAATACAAGTGATTAACTGGTCATCAGCCACTGTGACCACCTCTCTAAAGCAGAAGTTCTGGCAGTTTAATGGTTTGGAGCATTTATGTGTGTGTTAATACAATGCCACAATCTTCACAGGAGTGGATATCTTAGGAAATTCACCCCGAAGTCAGATCATGCAAAGCTCAGAGAAACTGCAAAATTACAAGTGCTACATCCCAGACTCGACAGACCTCAGGCAGCACATTAATTGTTAAAATCCATGATAGTACAATTAGAAAAAGACTTAACAAGTATGGCTTGTTTGGATGGGTTGCTAGGAGAAAGCCTCTTCTCTCTAAAAAGAACATGGCAGCATGACTTAGATTTGTGAAGTTGTATTTGAGCGAACCACAAGATATCTGAAACAATGTTCTTTGGACAGACAAGACCAAAGTGGAGATGTTTGGCCATAATGCACAGCATGTTTGGTGAAATTCAAACACAGCATATCAGCACAAACACATCATACTAACTGTCAAACATGGTAGTGGAGAGGTGATGATTTGGATTTGTTTTGCAGCCACAGGACCTGGGCATCTTGCAGTCACTGAGTTGAAATGAACCCCTCTGTATACCAAAGTAGTTTGGAGTCAAATGTGAAGCCAGCTGTCTGAGAGCTAAAGCTTGGGCTGAAACTGAGTCGTGTAACAGGACAATGATCTCAAGCACAGCAGCAAATCTGCATCAGAATGTATGAAAAGAAAAGAGTCAAGGAGTTTGCAATGGCCCAGTCAAAATCCAGACCTCAATCTGATTGAAATGCTGTGATGAGACCTCAAGAGAGCTGTACATAAGTGGATGCCCAAGAAACCTCAATGAACTAAAGCAAGACTGTAAATAAGAGTGGACCAAAGTTCCTCCACTGATGAAATCATACAGAAAACAATTTCTTCAAGTTATTGCCGCTAAGCTATTAAATCATGGTGTGGACCTAATGGGACTGCATGAAGTCTTGTGAAAACTTTCTTTTTTGCTTGACTGTATAGGTGCAGGCTATTGGAAACCCTCACATGATGTACAAAGCACTTCTCCTTTATTTTCCATGCTTTCATGAAGCTATTGCATGATATTATTGTCTTTTCTCTCTGAGTACCTTTCTGCAAGTAACTCAGGCTCATGAGCTGCATGCTTCTGGACTCAGCAAACTGCTCAGTGTTTTTTGTCTGTTGGTTTTAAAAGCTCATTGTTTCTATTTCCAATCTCTCCTCACTTGGCCCATTCAAGGTTTCTATGATATTACAAGCTCTTGAACTTACCTTGTAAAGTAACCTGAAAAGACTTATATTATGTTTTGGCTTTATATAGATAAAATTGAACTGAAAGGTGATAGTTGAGGAGATCACAGGTTAAGTATACAGAGTCTGAAAAATGTGATATTTCAGATTGCATCATTAAACAGAAAACTTAAGCTCTGAAAGCTTCTATGCCATCATATATAATAGAAAACCAGCAACTATTTTTTCTTTCATCTATTTTGGACTGTTTAAAATGCTGCCTTGTCCGCTGTGGCTTTCAAAGCAAGTCGAAAAAATTGGTCCAATTAACTGTAAGTTCAGACAAGTCTAGTAAAATACTGCATGTCTCTTAAAATAGTCTAGTAATGAGTCAAATTCATATTAGAGGTCTTGCACAAGTTGGAGCAGACTGCTTGCAAGATTATGCAGTTCATATAAGTAGAAAAGTAAAACCTAAATCTTTGCCACAACCAAAAATTCTTAAAGACTTAATATTACTCAGACTGATCATCACTAAGCCTTGATGGTTTCCAGATGGTGATCTTTTTCAGTGGAGTGATCTTCATCTGGGTTCCCAGCCATGTCATTTCACTTCATCATAGTAAGTGTGTTTGGGATTCTTCTCTGCATATGCTTGGTGAGGTCTGGCTTCCAAGTGTATTGTCCTCAGGCTATTTTTGCAGCCTATGTCTGATTACAATTGACATTTGGGCTGACCAAAGAAAGGAGTACACAAGGGCCAATGACAATGGTTTGAATCTTCATCATAACCATGTTTTAAATGTCTTTTCAACTTCATTTCTCTCTTCATGCTCCAGCTTTTCCTTTATTCCTTTCTTTAAATGAGAGGGTGTGGACACAGCTTACCATTTCATTATGGTTAATGATGTTTCCTCTTCGTTTTTCCCTTGGTGTTTTTTTCCATGTTCTTCGATCCAGTTTTTGGCCTTTGCCAAGAGTGAACCATCTAAGACCCATGTATGACCTTTCTAAGCTTGCTTTCTAAATTTAGGAATTGAAGCACCAATAGTTTGTGTCTTAATTACTTTCACTGGACTTGCTTTTGTGCAATTTGAGTAGCTGACAGAGTCTGGTCTATGCAGTAAAAATGATGCATTATGAGCAAAGAGTATTTAAATAGTATATTAGAACATTATCAAACAAGTAAATTGTTATTTCTTTTGAAATTATTATAGGCTTACACTGGCTTCCATTAAACATAGAGTAGGGTGAAGGCAAAAGCTTTGTGTTTTTTGTTTTTTTTAGCTAAAACGTAAATGAGAGAAAGTTGGCCTGAGTAAGATAGGGATGGAAAACAGTCAGAGGCTAGAAGAGGGAGAACATTAAAAAAGAAAAAAAATGCAAAGAGGGAATACACCAGTGGAGAAATATAGTAAAAGTTCAGCTCCAATTCAAAGAAAATTATATTGGCCCTCTGAGACCAAACAGCGCAGCCTGAGAGTTTTAATGTGAGTTGTTTATGTTTGCATCTACAGAACCGAGACTTGTAGCAATCACCACAGCTGTGCAGTGGCCTTTATTTATACTGTATAAACATACACACACATATTTGGCCATATATTCTCAGTTAGAATACTATCAGAAAATGCAACCAAAAATTTCAACTATTTTGTCAAAGCTACTGTATTTACTGTACATTACACCTACTCTAAAGGAGTGGAGAGCATTGAACAATATCTACATTCATTTGTAAGTTAATCTTAAAACAGCTGCAGAAGATCTAACAAGTTGTTGATAGTTGACGACAAGCAAGATTTTCATGAATGTGACACACAGGAGTTTATTACAAGCTCTATTTCTAACCTTAACCTTAACCTTCATTTAACTGACAAAAACAAAAGATTTTCAAAAGTTTTACTCACCAACTTAAATACATTTTATAGAATATGGAATATAGAATATTTTTTATAGAATTTTATAGAATTTGATGGCTGCAGCACACTTGGCAAAATTTAGAACAGAAGCACGTTTACCATTGTGCTACATCACTATTTTATTTGATACTGAGGATAGTAATTATAGTTGTGCATTTGGAAATCTTGTCCATCCTTGCTTGATATAACACTTCACCTGTTTAACAGTCTGTGGTTCATTTTCTGATTCTCCTCTTTGTGATGTGCCAACCGTTTTTGATAGGAGATAGATCTGAATTCTCAGCTGGCCAGTCAAGCACACACACTCTGTTTCTATGAAGCCACACACAGCCCATGTCAAATGTGGTCTGGCATTGACCTGCTGAACTAAGCATGGGTGTCCCAGGAAGAGAAGTCACCTAAATGGCAGCATGTGTCTCTCTAAAATTCTAATATTTGTCTCAGAGTCAATGGTACCTTCACATACATGCAGCTTACTCACGCTGTGGGCACTGATGCACCCCTATACCATCACAGATGCTGACTTTTGCACCTTTCACCAATAACAACCTGGCACAGTTGATGGCCATTTTTATTTTCAGAAATGAAGTAAAATGTGGACTCATCTGAGCACAACACATAGTTCCACAGTCTTTAGATCATCTGAGATGAGTTTGGTACCAGAGAACTCAGTGGCGTTTTAGCATAGAGTTGAAGTATAGCTTCCTTCTTGCGTAATACAGTTTCAGATAGCATTTCTGGATGCAGCAACAGATTGTGTCAAGTAACAATGGTTTTTCAAAGTACTCCAAAGCCCAAGTGGCTATATTTGTCACAGTAGTATGACGACTTCTTAGGCAGTGTCGTCTGAGGGCTCGAAGATCAGATGCATTCACCAGAAGATTTTACGCACTGAGGTGTCTCCGACTTCTCTGAAGTCTCAGTCTTATGCACAGTAGATGCTGAAAGACGTAAAAATCTCTTCAATCTTGCATTCAGAAATGTTCCTTTTGAACTGACTAATAAATATCTCAGAAATCTGGGTACAAAAGGGTGAGCCATGACCCATCCTTGCTTGCAAAGACTGAGCCTTTTATGGATACTCCTTTTATACCCAGCCATGATACCTCACCTGCTTAAGGTGGAGTCTTCCAAACCAGTGTCACTTGAATATTCTGTGTACTTTTAAATATTTTTGGAACTCTGTCCCAACTTTCATTGAGTGTATTGAAGCCATCAAATTTTTAATTTTTATATATTATAAATTACAGTTAAGTAGGTTAGTAAAACTATTGGAAATCTCTTCTTTGACTCACAGATTTTTGCTTAAACTGCATTTTGAAAAATATCCCAACTTTTCTGGAAATGGGGTTTGTAGAAAACTACAAAAGAAGGGACAACGGATGTTGAGGATGGAGCTGCCAGGCAGGAGGAGAAGAGGAAGACCACAGAGAAGATTCAAGGATGTGGTGAAGGAGCACAAACAGAGGGTTGGTGTGAGGGAAGAGGATGCAAAGGATAGGGTGAGATGGAGGCAGATGATCCACTGTGGCGACCCCTAATGGGAGCAGCCGGAAGCAGAAGAAGAAGAAGAAGAAGAAGAAGAAAACTACAAAAGAAGACAAAAAGGCTAAATTATATGATGATGCATAGATCTTTTGAAGAAAAGAGATAAAACTTGAAAGGTGGTGGGTGTGCATTGCGGTGTCCAGTGATGCCACTCCTGATTGAAGTCAGGAATAAAACAAGGTGCAGGAGAGTCTTCCATTTTGAAAACTGTGAGCATGATTAGAGAGAATTTTAAAACAGTCTGCACCAAAAATCGGCTAAGTTTGCAGATAATACTGTTTAGGATCATAGTAACGTTCGTAGCTTTTTCGGCTTCCAGGTAGAATGTCTTACACATCAATTACAATACTTAACAAAAAAACATTCATACTCCCTTCAACCCTTTGCTAGATGGGTAAGGGTTAAACAAGTAATGACCAGTGTGCCCAGCTATGTCACTGATCTCTTGTGTGTCTGGCAGTTTAGGGTTAGGAGGAAGCAAAGCAAACACATAGAGTCTGCCTGTCGCAGTCACACAAGGAGCCATGTGTGCGTGCAGACAGTGCCTGAAGCAGAAGAGAGAGATAAAGAGCATATGAGATTGGGCTAAAAGAAAGCAAACACAGACTTATCCCTCAGGCTGCCAGAGACTAGCTGTGCCTTCTCAAGCTGTAGTTTATACCAGGAATTTTTCTCTTTTTTCTTATTTTTGACTTTTAGTTTAAAAGGAAACAGACAATTTCATAGCAGGCTCCAAGTGTTTGTTTTGTTTGTTTGTTTGTTTGTTTTGTTAAAGACAGATGAACTTTGTAACCTTTTCATTGAACAGATGGATATGAGTTCAACTGCCACACCAAATGAAACAAGGTGGAAACATACATTTTTTCCTCCCATTTTCTGTTTTTGTTTGGCTTTTAGCGAACAGTTGTATCAGCACCAAGGCAGTTTAAGGGCCGTCAGTATGAACATCCATATACTGTGCTAGCTGACTTTTCAAAATTCTGCATGTTTACTGCAAGCAGTGGGTGGTCTAGAGATTTTGAAAAGGGTGCATATTGGAGGTCTGATCTTCAAAGCCTAATTTTCAGATCCCTTGGCTCCAATCAGGCTTTGAATCTGTCTGCAACACATACAATTAAAAGCATCAGATTCTCACTGAATATTTCTATGAGCCAAAGCTGTTTTATCTTCAAATTGTTTCCTTGTCTTTAATTGATTTGACAGTTATTTGGTATTAAATTATCAAGGTCAAATCAAGTAAGCAAATGGATTCATTTAATTAATAAGTGATGAGTTCTGGTTTAATAAAGGGTATTTTAAAAAGTGTTTGTTTTTTAACAGGAACATGCAAAAATATTTACCTGTCTTATTAGCAATGTGTAGAGTGCCTGAAGTGCAACAGTGAGACACATTGCCTTGGCTTAGTATTTTTGGCTGAATAAATCTGCTGGAGTGTCTCTGTGGCTAAGGAGGCAGTGACCATGAAGCACAACAACCCTGATCAATGCCCTGAGACCTTTGTTGCATTTCATACCTCATTTTTTTCCACATTTCCTATCATGAATATACTGAACACTTCAAAATAAAAGAAATATATTTGAAAAGGCAAGCTATATAAAAGAAATAGCCTTTGTTTTTGCCTAGAGAATAAGTGATCCTTTTTATCTAATCTTAAATGCATCATCCCAAAAAATTTAAACATCCAAAGGAATGGAAGAATCACGTTATCATAAGTATATTCATTATTGTTTGCATGCAAACTATTTTCACACACACACACACACACACACACACACACACACACACACACAGTATATATAGTATGTACCCTACCATTGTAACTACAGAAGAAGCAACCTTGTGATTCTGCTATTTGAAATTTCTGAGACCTCGCTTTATATTTTTTCCTCTGTCTCTCCAGTTTTAATCAGTAAACATACCTCAGTGATTTATCCCACAGTGTACAGCATTGTGGTCTATTCTGAGGACCAGTGTTTTAACTTCCAATCAGTTTTTAAAAAATGGAAGCAATATGGAGGCCCAAGTGTTTGGTGCTTGTTAGTGACATTCCTTGAGGAACTGATCTCTGTTGAATCTGTTGTTGTTTTAGCTCAAAGGAAAAGGCTGTTTAATAGTTTTATATTCTTCATGCAGCAACTTTCAAATTCTCTTTTTTCTTTACTAGAGACAAGAAGACCTTCACTTTTTCGGTTCTCAAATTTAAAGAGCAGGGGGTTCACAGTCGGAGGGAAGCTAATTGTACAACCACTGAGTGAAAAAGAGCAGTTGCTTTGGTGTTATGCAAAACACACACACGCATGCACGCATGCACGCATGCACACCTGCGTACACATGCACGCACGCACATGCACGCACGCACACACACACACTGGGTCTTGTTATTGTCATTTGCTTTTTAAAATGCTTTTTAGAATTACTTATTTTTTAAATGTTATTAAATGCTATTTCCTTTTGTGAAGCACTTTGAAGCTTTGTTTAGAAACGTGCTTAATAAATTAATTTTATTGTTGACCATATTATAATGTCAGAAGACATGACAATGACTTATTTTAATTTCCTCAAGATTGAGCTCAACCATAACTATTTCTTGCCTTGATCTTTAATTAATAGGGACCTAAATGTGACCTTTAAATCTGAACTTTAAAGTTTTTGTGATTTATGTTAAGGGGACTTTACTTTTGTCTCCATAAGGGAAGGGAATTTTCACGATGTAATTGTGAAAACAGATTTATAAATAATTACAGTCTTCAACTTCATTTAAATATGCAAGAAAAATGCCCTAAAAAAGAAACTACGAGAAATGCATAACATAGTCATAAAAAACTGGACAGAATCAGATGGTAGATGAGCTGCACAGTTTTTGTCTGTCTGTCAGCAAGGTTACAAAAACATCACCAAGCAGTATTTCAGTTATGCAGTTATGTTTGTAATGAATACAGAAGAGACATGATTTGTTTGAAAATATCTAAGTACTGCACCATGCTGTGCTGAGCAGTCCTCCTGTTTAATGTAGCCCACATATGGTAAAATATTTCAACTCTTAAAATACATGTTAGTGCCTTTTGTCGCCTGGTGTCATTTCTGGTCTACATTAAGATCTGCCAAGCAACACACAGTAAAGTTAAAAATTCAACCTGTGAGATGGGATTTTTCTGTATTCTCACATTTCTCCTGCAAAAAAATGTACTGTTGGCAAAAAAAAAGCAGTGTGAACCAGTTTTTTACTGACATCTTGGTGCAATAAAAAGCTATCTAAAAAAGCTTTTAAAAATGCTAAATGCATGGGATATTGCATGTAATTTTGTTAAGACATTATTGTGCAGCAAAGGGGGGACCATGACAAACATATCATTAAATCTGCAAAATACCCATGATTTTGCTAATATATTTATGTATGTATGTATGTATGTATATCTGTGTGTGTGTGTATGTGAAAATAATTCTTGTTGTCATTATTCTTCATTTTAATACTAAACTACAGTAATTTTTGTATTAAAAAAATAAGAATAATGACAACAAGAATTAATTTTACATTTACAACCAGATCTCCACTTTATTCATAGTTACAAGGAGATATGGAGACAAACTTCAATATATTGCATTATTCATACGGTTTACACCTTAGTTTATCGATTCAGTGTGAAGCTGTTAATGTATTTCATACCTCCAGTGAACAAAAGGTGATTGCTTCTCAACTCTAACCTTTTCATTTTCACATATGAGAAAAAAGTGTTTGGGTTGCTTACAGATCTCTTTATAAAATACATTTTCCTCAAATTGTTTCAGTAATGTGAGAATGAAACAAAAGCTGTTCTATTTATAAATGTATATAAAATTTTTATTTTAATCACTAACATATAGTGTTAGGACATGAATATTTGCATGGTCAGACCTACTAAAGGATACATGATGTGGCTGCAGTTGGGTCAGAAAGGGGAAAAACCCCTTTTGACCTTTCTCTTTTTTTTGAATCAGAAATTATCTGGTAGTGGTGCATCTTCCCACAAAGAACACTAGATAGAGCTGTTGTCAAAAGGGATTCTCCCTTCTAACCAAGAACAGTATCTGAAGAAAAGCAGAGAAATCTGTTCACTCAGGTCATCTGGAAACATTCTTTAATATTTCAGAAAGCAGGAAGGGGACTTTCATGAGTTCAAATTAGCCATGTTAAAGAATGAATGTTAATTATTTACACTAATTAAATTTGCAACAAATGATTTCATTGTCATGGGTGTAATTAATTTGGGACTCAATTTTGTGCCAGCTCATTGGATCAATACATAAAACTGCTCATTTAGCTTGTGGGCACATCAGTGCACAATGCAGATTAGCCTGTTTCCATCCCACTGATAGCCCCCTTACATCTCATTCACCCAGATGAATGAGTGCCAACTTGCACAGCCAGAGCAGTGCTGGTTCACAGAGACAGTGTCTAACTTTCCATAACGGAAATCTGACCTTTGTCTGTTTGAGCAGAGAGCCATGTGAAAAATGATTCATCTTTACCACATATTTTCTATTAGTCAAGGCTCTGATTTACATATTAAATTACAGTGCCACTTAGTGGGAAACATATTTCACAATACATGATGTTCTTAAGATGGGTTTTGGAACATTTAGGGTATAGAGTTTTGGGAAAATTCTGAAACCAACAGAAATATGATTAGTGGCTGATATTCTTTCAGTTTTTGATTCATTTTTTATTGATATTCATTTTCACTCTGTGCCAATAGATGGTGGCACTTTGCTACCCTGTAGTTTACTGACAGATGATTTTTTTTAATGACACCAAATATCTAAAGTAATGGCTTGTAAGTGTCAGTCTTCTTTGATATATTTATTGTTCTATATTACTGACCAAGTGACAGCATCCCTGCATGACTCATTTTTATTTAGTTAACTGAACATCGTATTAGCTTAGGTAGGACATGAAGTCAGGTTCTGCAATCCTGCCACAATCAGCTTTTCTCAGTTCCAGCCCACACCAGCTTATGATTTCTTTGCTTCCAACTCACAAATCCAGTATAGACTATAGTCTATTTGTTTAGCCTGTTCACAGCTGCAAGCTACTTTGCAACTCACATCCACCCCAGCTACTCCTCTTCATCCCGTCTCTGACTTAATCATGTCTGTTGTCAGTGATTCCTGCTGTGTTGTTGTGTATTGGGGTCTTGTTGCTGCTTTCCATGTATGCACTTGGAAGGGCAGGGAGTCCCAAAAACAAATCCTACTGGTAAACACATAAATCAAAGCAGAAGTGAATCATAATATTCTCTGGAATATGCTAGCCCTGATTGAAAAATGTCTTGCTGTTTTAAGGTCTGTTTCATTTCATTTTTGCCATTACTGATGTTTACAGATTAAAATTTTGGAATTTTCACTGAACTTCTGCTCATATTAATGAACATACTTTTTTCACTATCAAACATGTTCAGTAAACTTAGAACTTCATAGAAACGTGAACAATTATAGATAAGAATTATAAATTCTGAATCATAAACTGAATGAACTGAATTATAGATGCACACTATTTATCAAATAATGATTTTATTTCATTGAGCATATACTAATAATTGCACATCTAACATCATGAATATGACCGATTGTAAAAATGCACATATATTGACATCTCATGACCACATTTTGGATACTTTACATTTATGATGAACATTATTCAAAAGCTCACATTCTCAATGCGGAGCAGGAGGCAAAGCAGCTGTCAAATATACTGCAGATAAAACTAACCAACAACAAAACAACCATAGTTTTTACACACACTGATGGTTCCATATTTACAGTTAAATTAAAAAAAAAACAGCAACAAAATGAAGTAGATGTTTATAGCATGGTTGCAAAGACTCAAAGTTTAACTTGGCATATGTGTTTATTAGTTCTATGTATTTGTGTGGGTGGAACAATGTGGTCCGGTGAAGAAATGTTGCATGCCATCCATTAATATCGTGGAGTTTACATCATATACTGACAATAAGTAGAGTTTTAGTAAAACATCAAACTAACATAAAATAACTGCACAAGACAAAATATATCAGTGTAATATGGTTTCTTACACCTAATGGTGCATGAAATGTATATATTCAATATGTTGCTGCTTAACCTGGATACAATGTCTTCCTTGGCACACTAAGGATTGCAGTGTATTTGTTAACGTATAAGAATATTCTCCCTTTTTTGGTTAGGGAGGGGGTTAAAAAAATATGCATCTAGAATCTGCGTTAAAGTATATTTATATTAGAGGTATTTTACTATACAGAAAAATCTCATTTAGCAGTGTTTCCTTCGCACATCTTCCATTCACAATGACCTTATATCAAAATGGTATTTTCCACAACGCTATATTGACAAAAGTATTGGGCTACACCTCTTAATGATTGAATTCCAGTGTTTCATTCAGTACCATTGCCACAGGTGGATAAAATCAAGCACATAGTCATGCAGTCTGCCTTTACAAACATTTTTGAAAGAATGGGTCATTCTGAAGAGCTCACTGATTTTAAGCATGGAACTGTAAAAGGATGTGATCATTAGAATGAGTCAGTTATCATAATTTCCTCCCTCCTAAATATTCCACATTCAAATGTAAGTCATATTATTGCAAAGTTGAGGTGTTTAATGCCTATGGATTTAGGTGGCCTCACACTTTTGTCCATATAGTGTACGTCAAGTGCAAAATTCATCATCTCTCTTTTAGGCTTTCTCTTTTTATTTAGTCTTATAACATTTTGAGTAACTGTAAAGTGATGACAATACTGACACTGCTGCTCTTGTGATGCTTGCTTTCTATTAAAACTTTTGTTCAACTCTTGTTTTTTGTTTGCTTGTAAAAACTAAGAAGAGCACTGTGTAAATTAACTATAGGATTTTCTGAGAGTATAAAGGGTTTGTTTTTATCTGGATTGTTTGATTCACTGACATAAAACTGTCCTGCATTGTAATTCATTAAGAGATATGAGTGCATGTAAAGCATTAGTTTTTTCTGTTTCCTATATACAATGAAATACTCTAAGTTTATGAAGCAATGCCATATTTAGATGTGGATTTTAAAATAATATATCACATATATGTGGACTAGCAGCCTATAATAAAATAATAAACCCTTCCTTTGGCATCGATGCTTAAACTGCTGAGATGGACCACTGAAAACAAACTTGTAGATGAAGAACTTTCCGTAACTGAATGACATATCACTTGCGTAAATACAAAAAGTGAAGTTTTCCAGTTAGAGCTTCAAAAGTCTGCAAAAATGTTGGACAGTATCTTCATAAGAACAAATGATTCCCATGCAGTGAACTTACATGGAGAAAATCAGTACCTGTAGCAGCTAACCACAGTCAGAAAAAGGACAAATACCACCTGTCATTAATCTAACACATATGCCTTTTAAAATTATTTGTTTATAAAATGGTATGTCATAAAATTATCCATTTGAGCAGTTGCATTTCACAGCTTTTTCATACCCTTTACATGTGAACATGAATAAGTTCAGAGCTGAATTTTAGCTCCTGACTTCACATTAACACGTCTGAAACAACTGTGATGTGTATGCGAACACGAGTGCAGCACTCTGTAGCTGAGAAGTGCTTTAATTAGAAACAACTGAGCATGTGAGCATGTAATGCTTATGTTCACTGACACCACTGGTGCATCTGTACAAATCATGGAAAATAAATTAAGAGCAATTTTGTTTGAACCCTATTAAACTTTATGAATTACAAGTCTGCACTATTTGTTCTATTGTCTCACGATTAAAAAGAGAAACATCTTCTCATAACAAAACTCTAACATGTTCTAAGCACATTTGACATCCAGAAACAGTATGTCATTTCTCTCATTAGTTGCTGCTTTCTACCTGAAACTACTTGCTGTGAAATTGTTGCATTTGAGAGAAAACCTGAAAACTCTGCATTAATTACACATGGCAAGTCTACTGATCCAGTTCTAAACTGTATAAAGTTAGCAGGCTGGTAGCCAGCTATTACTAAAAACTAGAGACAAAGCTAAAGAAAGTAAAACTTGGTAAAACTTTCCTCTCGTCTTCTAATACTCTTCCCTGAAACAGACTGGGATCATAGTGAACCCGCTAACCTTCAAATTAAATTTTGCTCTCTACAAAACCAAAATATGTAAATAAAAAACAGCAGTAGAGAGAGTAAAGATAGTTCGAACAATTGAAGTGAAAGATCTGCTGGATAATATTAAATAATTGGATAACTTTATGCCAAAATTCAGGCAGATCAAAAGGACCCCATCAATAAAACAACCTTGCCTCATCTGCCTCAGCAGGGTGAGGAGGACATTTGTTCATATTCTGGACACTTGAGTAGGGCGGGGTAGTTAGAGGAGTTCATCTGGAGAGAGGCCTCCGAGGAGATGGAGGAAGGACTGCGACCACGTCCAGCCCAAGCGTCTGGATGGAGGAACTGGCCGGAGTAATCTGAGCAGTTGCTGAGGCGAGGTCGGTAGAAGCCCTGATGGGGCCTGTACATTTCCTCTGCTGTGTAACGCTTCATGAACAGGTACACTGACATCACACCTGCCGTCTGGGAGGGGTAGGAAATCACAAGAGAATTAACACCAGGCATACAATTATAATGGAGACCATCACAACCTAGAGTTTTTCAGTGTTTTGTAATAACATGCAGTATTTTCCACAATGACAGCTTACAACAGACATACAGCTGAAACCAGAAGTTTACATACACTGTGTAAAAAGACACAAACATTTTTTCTCACTGTCAGGAGGAATGGACCAGAATTCCAGCAAACTATTGTGAGAAGCTTGTGGAAGGATACGCTTGATCCAAGTCACAGAGTTTAAAGGCAATGCTACAAAATACTAAGGACATGTATGTAAACTTCTGACTTCGAAGAAATTAATAAAAATCTCTCTACAACATTCTCTCTCATTATTGCAGCATTTAGCAAATAGAAATTATTTTGGCAATCCTAACTAACCTAAAACAGGAGAAGAAAATGTTTATGTGTCTATAATGTGTAATGTGTCTGTACAGTGTATGTAAACTTCTGGTTTCAACTGTAGTATCATCTGCTTGTAATTAAAGGACAGCATTTGTTAAACACAAGGAAAACTATGAGTGTAATGGATGAGATGTAACCTGTAAAAACTAAACTGTTACTTGTGCTGGGTTTAATTGCATAAATGCACACAGACAAGTAATTAACACACAAAGTATCGAGCAGGAACTGACACATGTCACATATTTTAGTTAGAATGGGTTTAATTATTACTTCAGTTTCAAAATATGCTCATGAGACATGGGACACAGTGTTGCATTACCCAAATTTCTTATAGTAAAGTTACCTCAGTGAGCAGGAAGGAGATGGCAGCAAAGGCAAATGACCATCCATACTTGTAGCTGAAGTAAGCTTCATTAGTTTTGGTCCTGTTCAACATTTCATCATTAATATTGGAGATATACAACACCAGACCAACAACCAGAGACAGGCCTGTGGAAGGCAGCAAGAAGAGACAGATAAAACTCTATATAGCAATATATACATCACATTGATCAGGGCATCACTCTTTAAAAGAATCGCAAACCATTTACATTGCAAACAGATTTTGATGACAGCACGGACAACCAACCTCTCCCCAGTTCTCCACTGGACTTTATATATATGCTACCACTCAGAAGTTTGGGATCACTTGGAAATTCTCTTGTTTTCCATGGAAACATGCATGAAATTAGTCTGAATAGGAAATACAGCAAATTAACAGGACATGCTTACACTGTCAGAGTTAGAAATAGTGATTTCAATAGTGAAATGAGGAATGAGTTCCTTCCTCTATGTACAAATGTCATATCCAAAGCACCCCCAGACCATCACGCTGCCTCCACCATGCTTGACTGATGTATCAAGCACTGTTCTTGCAACTTTTGATTTATTCTGCATCTCACAAATGTTCTTCTGTTTGATCCGAAGACCTCAAACTTTGACTCATTTGTCCACAACACCTTCTTCCAGTCTTCCGGTGTCCAATGTCTGTGATCTTTGCCCATTTCAGTCTTTTCTTTTTACAGGCCAGTCTGAGATATGTTATTTTTTTTTGGCAATTCTGCCATGAATCCAGCATCCTGAAGTCACCTCTTCACTGTTGATGCTGACACTGCTGTGTGACGGGTACTATTTAGTGCAGCTGCCAGTTGACAACCTGGAAGGTGTCTTTGTCCTAAACTACACACTCTCAGATATTTGTCTTCTTGCACAGCTGTATATTGGGGCCTCCCACTCCTTTTTCTGTCCTTGTCAGAGCCAGTTTGTGCTGATCTCTGAAGGGAGTACTTAACTGCATGGTAAGAGATTTTAAGTTTCTGAGCAATATCTGCAACTGAATAGCCTTCCTTTCTAAGTATAAAAATAGACAGATGGGTCTCTAAAGAAACTTCTTTTTTTCTGGCCATTTTGAACCTGTAAACAAACAACTGTTGAAGCTATACAATTGCAAAATCAGTTAGCCTTACAAAATAATTACCTTAGATTAGCAGCCAGGAAATTGATGCAGAGGACTGACAGTTGCTGATAATAGGCCAGTATGCAAAAATGTAGATCATTATTTGAAGTCTTCTGATTAATATGAATTGTTTGTGAACTGCAGAAAAATGTGGTTTTCTATGGAAAACAATGAAATTTGCAAGTAATCCCAAACTTTTGAGCGGACACACACACACACACACACACACACACAGTTTTTGTTGCTCTGCTTCATAACTATGCATATTTACACCCCCACTTATTTGTGTTTTTTGATTTAATGGTGTAGAGTTGTTTGAGTTTGAAGGCAAACCAAGTACCTGACAGGATGAAGAAGATTCCAGAAACAAAGGCCAAGATGGTGCGATGTGGTCGAATATGGCCGATATTACTGAGTACAAAACCGATGAACATGAAGAAGAGGCTGACCAGAGGAAAAGGTGTAGAAGAACGAATCATCTCTAAATATGACACACAAAAAGAAGAGGAACTGATCAGTTTGAGTGCATTTTATGTTCCTTGTACTTAATTTATTAGTATACATTGTATTTCTATCTGTATTGGGGGTTTTTTCTTCTATTTTATCTGTTAAACTAGCACCATGAAGTTTTCTCCTGGACTGTCTTATATCTTGTTCTCATAGAGTTGGTATTTCATGGACTCATCTTTTGATTCTTTTAACTTAGGATGGAGCAGAGTCACCCTACCATGAAAAAATGGCAAAGTGCCTTCCAGAGTCTATGGTACTTTTTTCCAGACCCCCACCGTGTTCTTGATTACCCAAAATCTTAGCCTTCTAGCTAAGTGGGCCAGATGGCTAAGGCCATAACCTTAATGGAATTTAATTCCATTAGCTGGAAAAGCTTTCATTAGTTTATAAACTTTGGACTGAATGGTAAACTTTCCACTTGAAATCTGGTGCAGATATCTTGATAGAATGATGAAAGAAAGGTGGATCTTTGTGAATTGATACTGAATGCATTATTATAAAATAAATACTCCTTTAAAGTGTAAATATTAATGACAAAAATGCACCATAAAACAAACAAACTCTCACAGTTATAAAGAAAATGTCATGCACACTGATTCAAACAGACACGTCCTACATTGGCATGTCTAATTTAGTTTATGAGACCTTCACTGGACAGTGAAACATTTTGAAGAACCATGTTTTCTATATATTTTAACTTGTTTTTAGAGCCCTGTGATGGACTGGTGACCTGTCCAGGGTGTACCCCACTTCTCGCCTAATGACAGCTGGGATAGGCTCCAGCACCTCCATGACCCTGAACTGGATAAATGGATAAGAAAAAGGATGAATGGGGTTTTTTTTGAAAGAGTGAAGTTAACGTGTATTATCACTGTCAAATCTTATTGCTAATGTTTTCTTTAAACAAGTGATTCTTCTTATTTCTTTCTGGTTTCCTCTACGCCTTTCACCTAAATCTTTAAATTAATTCTTCAGTCTTCTCCTATTTCCTTTTTTTCTGTCTTTCTTCTGTAAAACAGTACAACAACAATCATGGCTCTCCTGCATATACGTTATTAAGACTCTGTCATGTTCTGTGGTGTCCTTAAGCTTTTCTGTGTTTATTTGCTAGTGTTTTAGTGTCTTTATATTTTCCTCATGAGATTCCCCATCCCCATGTATTTCCTGAGCTCTCTGTGTGCATTCTATTTCCATCATTTCCTGTTTTATTTTGGTAACCATTTTCTTTGTGTCTGTGAATGTTTTACTTCTTTTTTCCACTTCTATGATTGCTTACCCTGTCCAAATTAATTTCACGTGTGCTATTAGCCAGTATATATTGTCCTGCTTTTACTTACCAGTCCCTCTTTGCAGCTCCCTGCTTGCCTTCTTGTGCCCCCCATAACAGTATACAGAGTGTTTTTCTTTGCATGTCAAAAATATTTTTAACATACTAAAATACTAAAATTGTACCTTCTCACAATAAAGGGTTGCATTAAAAAGGTCATCCAGTGCAAAACCTCTGTCAAATTACCAATGTGGTTTATTCTGCTGTGGTGACCTCTTGGGGAGCATACAAGGGAGCAGCCGAAAGTACATTTTTATACTAAAATATTTCTTTTTTTCACAGATGAGTAAGCAGTGGAAGTGGACAAATTACTTTTGCTATTTTTCTTCAACTTGTCTACTTGAATTAATGGAGACCTTTAGAAAGAATTTTGAGGCATGTAAATGGATATTACTTTAAATCGAAAGTGGCAAAACTGCCAGAATTTATGTATTCCCATGCATTTTCACCCTGTAGGAGGACTTTAAAAAATTAAAAAGGGCACCCTTCAATTTTTCATTAACACACAGCATTTATCTTGTATGTATTAGCCTTGGGGATTATGCCAGGAATAGCGAAATTTAAAAAACGTGCAATTTGAGATGGCAGGACAGTGAAGAGCTGTGGATTTGGGTCACATGAAGCCACATGACTGGTACTCGGGTAAAGCTTAGTTCATATCTGTTATCATGTTTGACTTGACATGACAGGATTTACCTAAGTATTAGTCCATGTCAACAGCAATATTAATGTTGGCTGGAAAAAGAGCTGCTGTAAAATGTGTGTGGGTTCAGTGACACGAGGTGTTAACATACAGTTACACAAAAGTATAGCAACTGATTTAATGAATTTATTTTTTAATTTGGTTCAGTTTTGTTAATTATTTCAGAGGCAGTGTACATTGATATACTTGCTGTTAGTTTCATAAGTTATTGTTTTTTAAAATTGTGTCTCTTTATGCCACCAAAGTCAATTTTAAATCATACAATAAAGACTATGATTGAGGTGAAGACTTTAAGCTTTAGTTCAAGAGGTTTAACAAAAAAAAGATGCATTATTCATTTAGGAATTACATCCATTTTTTACATAGTCCCCAATTTTCAGAGGCTCAAAAGTAATGGGACAGTTGACTTACAAGCAGTTTTATGATCCAGTGAAGCCTGCTCCTTTATTATTCCATGACAAACCAGTCAGATGAAATATGCATGGTTGATTCCAAATATCTAACTTTGATTTGGTATATTTTAACTGGAATTCACAATATGAGATATGTTGATGCAAGTGAAGGAGGCCACTACTAGGCTGAAAATCCAAATAAATTTATAAAAGAGATAGCAAAATCTTTAGGAGTGGCCAAATCAACAATCTGGTGTATTCTTAAAAGGAAGGAATGCACTGACCAGCTCAGCAACCCTGAAAGGCCTGGAAGACTTCAGAAGACAACTAAAGTGGATTATCACAGAATTCTTTCCTTGGTAAAGAAAAATCCTTCACAACATCTTGTCCAGTCAAGAACACTCTCAAGGAGGCAAGTGTATCATCACCAATGTCTACAGAGACAGCTTCATAAGAGTAAATACAAACAGTTTATAACAAGATGCAAACCACTGGTTAGAATTCAAGAACAGGAAGGTCAGATTATATTTTCCCAGAAAAAATCTAAAAGAGCCTGCACTGTTCTGGAAAAAAAATTCTTTTGACAGATGAAATCAAGATTTGAAATAGAATGATGTGAATAGAAAAGTATTAGCAAGGAAAGGAAAAGCTCATGATCTGAAGCATACCATATCATCTGTCAGACATGGTGGGAGCAATTTTAGGGTGTGTATGGCTGCCAGTGGTACCAGTTCACTAGTGTTTATTGATAATGTGACCACTGATAGAAGTAATAGGATAAATTCTGAAGTGTAGAGAGCTATTATTTCTGCTCAGATTCAGCCAAATGCTGCAAAACTGACTGGATGACACTTCACAGGGCAAATGAATGACCCAAAGCATATTGCAAAAGCATCCCAAGAGTTTCTCAAGGCAAAAAAATGGGATATTTTAGATGGCCAAGTCTGTTACCTGATGTCAAACCAACAAAGCATGCTTTTCAGTTACTGAAGACAAAACTGGAGGAAAAGAGAACCACAAACAAGAGGTAAGTTAAGGTGGCTGCAGTAAAGGCCTGACAGAGCATCTCATGGGCGGAAACCCAACATTTGATGATGTCTATGTATTAAAAGTAAAATATTAAAAAGAAGATAGACAGACAGACAACCTGAACATATAAAGTCTCCACTGAGGAGGCATTCTTAAAAGGTTGATACAATGGTTTTGCTAAACCCTTGAATTAAAACTGTACACCACCGCACATAGGCAGAGTTACAAAAAATGTGTCATTGTCCAAAAACTGATGTACCTAACTGTACGTTTCTTTGATGAACTTCCTCTCAATGAAGTTTAAATTTTGTTAGTGTCGCTTTACCTGGCATGTTGATCAGCTTGCTCCCGCATTTCTGTACATTAGCTTGAATAGCTCTGCACAGCACATAGGGATAGCTACGTTTCAACAAACTGAAACATACTCATATAATAGCACCACATAAACAATTACTTACTGAGTACACTAACAGTAGATTCAGAGGTCATCTGCACATTAGTGGGCATCACATACTCAATGGTAAAACACCGGCCATTCTCCTCCCCTGGAATAAAGAACAGGGACAAAAATGATATTCAATAAATATTTCAGTTAAAGTTTGACAATTTATACATCTGATGAAACTGTGACCACCAACAAAGAAAAATCCAACCCAGAAGGTCATGCACCATACATGTAGAATACATCTCTTCACATGATGAATACCTATAACAGCAAGAATACATAAACAGAAATGATATATCACAAATGCCATGTTTTCAGACAAAATGTGTTTTCACGTGCATGAAATAGTACACTTTACCTGAGAACCAATTTCAGTTTAGTTCAACTGTAAGGCTGCTGGACAGCACTGAAACTCGGTCAGCTTAAAAAGAGGACAGTTTGTCAATGCAATGCACAGTTTGTGCCTTTCTCCCCTTATCAGTTTAACATATACAATATCTGGCACCAAAATGTACTAACTTTTTTAATCACTTCATTAACTCCACATACTTTGGGGTGTTGGTTTAAGTGACAGTTTGTGGTTCAGCATATGTAATTAGCTTTCATAATGCATGTACAGAATGTGTGTTGCCATAGTTCTTAAAAAAAGTGTAAAACTAATCTGGGAAGCTCTGAAGACTATTTTCCGATGATTTAGCCAGTTGTGTTTATAGTCTTGGTGTTCTTATGACTTTAATGAAAAGTCATTTTTTATTTATATTTCAAGGATGTTTGTTATCAAGAGTTTCCCTGTGTGTATGTAAATGCTTACTTTTTAGTGATATCACAAATGTCTACATTTGCACATGTGTAAATACATTCTGTGCTTTGGTACTTAATTACTTAACTATATTATGGCATTGTTGTATTTAACAGGCAATACATTTTCCTTACTATAAAGAGTCTAAACAGGATGTACATGTCTGTGTGTGAATACATTGTTGAAGGTGAGCAAGAGAAAGGGATGAAGTTCTATAGCCTGAAGCTGTTCTCTGGTTCATGTAGTGTCGGGGTTAAAGAATTTTGTGTCTGTAGTGCTCTAGCAGGCACTAACTGATCAGATCAGTCCACATAACAGTACATGAGGTCTCTGGGTTATCAAATACTTTGTTCTGTAGTGTGACTGTTTAATTGCATTTGTAATGCATGACTATATTATTAACATTCATCACTTTGTATTGTAATCACAACAAGGGAAAAGAACAACTATCACATCATGACAGTATAACATGTAGAAGACTTTACTGGTTTATTTTCAGTCAGTCTTTAAAGACTTCAGTAATGCCGCTGTTTAAATTTCTCTATATTAACTCATGTTGGAACAAGAGCAAACTGCGCACCTCCACCAAGGCTGAACGATCCTCAAACTTCTTTGTTTCTAAGGTAAAATATTTCTCTGTCATTATTTTTTATATTTGAATTCTTTGATAATCGAAACATGCCCTTAGAATTTCAAATCACCTTAACCCTAGTACTGCTGGACATCAATATACAGTATTGATGTCCCAGATAAGTTTCATGTACTGTCAGTCATCTATATATTGATCACTTCCGGTTTTTTCATTCACTGCCAGTCGTTTAGCTGGTCATATAGCTGGCAGGACAAGGGTTAATATCATTAGTTCAAGACTTATTCAACAAAAATAAAGATCTGGTAATTACAGAATTTATCTGGATCAGATGATGTTTTGCTATATTCATTAAAACTCTACCTAACTGACATTGTCTCAGCAGCAAACCTGTATTGGTTACAAGTCTCTACTACTATTAGTTTCTTTCCCATAGCTCCATATGTGCACGCAGCTCAGGTTTACGTAATCTGAATACCAGGATCCAGAATGAAATCCGGATTCACATAATTTAGGGGAATTTTCTTAAGAATACCAAGCTGAAGCCAAATTTTGCCCTATCTCATGATGTTGAAGTATTCAACAAAAAATAAATAAACTCAACTCTAAAAATTGATCGCTTCCAAGCTGGGCCAAATCCTAAAAATTTTGTGCCAGTCCATCTGTAACTTTTTACTAATCCTGCTAAAACAAAAACAAACAGCCAGAGCCAAAAACAAAATCTCACTGGCAGAGGTAATAAAACATCAATTGTAAAATAGCTGATTGATCAAGTTCTACACCAGTCAAACCACAGTGTAACTTTGTTAATGTTCACTGGTGTAATACTGTGATACTGTGACGGTGAGCATCAATTGTTTCTGGGTTAAATGCTGTGCACTAGGACATTTAAGTAGGCAACAAGGCCACTCAATTGCCCCTAAAAAGACACACTAAACCATTAGTTTATTTAAACCAAAAGCATGCTACATGACAGGAAAACATCACTTACATAATGACAGCAAGCATCACAACATATTTACCACGAATTAACCACTAACCCTGAAAAAGGATGAAGCAGCTCAATTGGGTACATGGGTAATAGATTAAATCAATAGTGAGTGGAATGACGATAAAGGTTATGTTACCACGGAGGGAAAAAAATCTAAGCAAATACAAACTATATTAACTAATAACACACAAATCATTGTATTTTTTCAGTCCCTACTGAATAATATCATTGACAAATTCAGTCTAATTTAGCAAAAGTGAAGTCTTAGGCCAAAGACTAAATGCCACAGAGAATTAGATTTTTGCAAACATGGAATTTAATCAATGAAATTAGGCTAAAACCCTGAAGCATTTTAGGTTTGGTATTCTTTAAAAAAGCATCCCCAAATACCAAATACAAGGCCAGCTTTGCAAAAAATAAAATAAAATCAGAACAACAATGATGTTGTAGCTTATCCAGTTCACAGTTTATCCCAATTTACAGGTTACTGTAATGTGTAAAAAAAATTGAGCTTTTAGGGCAGTAGAACAATGACTGATAATTTTAAAACATAAGGTCAATGACGTAGTAGCTCATCCAACTCACAAACTATCACAGTTGGACAAGTTATTGTAATGCGTGGAATACAGAAGGAAAGTGATATGTTATCTTGTTATTGGTTGGCTGCAGTGCATAAACTAAGAATAAACATCTACTGAGAGATCAAGAAGGCTTAAAAACACTCATAACAAGGGCAAATGCCCAAGCACTTAACCAGCCTGAACCTAGCTGAAGACATTATTATGTCATAAATAAACCAAATGACAGAATTTATGTATACATGGCATAGGGGCACATGCACTCATTTTATAAGCATTACAGTCCAGACCAAGACTCTTACAAGTAGTGATTCTTGTGGAATTATGAAAATGGAAGAGTCTGTAAATGACAAATATGACCTTGGCCTTGACCTCGAGCACAACTTTCACAGACCCATTTAGTGATCACTGTGTGTTAGTTTCACTAAAATCTGACCAATATTGTAGGAGGAGGATTCCTTTGAATAGTGGACAGATGGACATATGGATAGACAGACAGAGGACAATGGATGGACAATGGATACCTCCCCATGGCATTAGTTCATTGGTCCTTCGGCCAGAGGAGTTAATAAAATGTTAGGCTTTAAAAAGATATTTAAGACCTTAAATTTGTATAAACCTGGAAAGAATTGCAAATTAATTTTGAGAGAAATATGAATCCATGCAAAGTTAGTGAAACTATCTTTAAATGGTACAGTGACTACTCTCCCTAGATGTGGACATGTCCCTAAAAGCATGCACAGAATGTTCACCGAGGTTAAAGAAAAACTTAATCGGAACAGCTTAAAAGGAATCACTGGGGCTGGTTATCATCTATGTTAATCCTGGCTTGCAAAGCGTAGTGTCAAGCCCTAGACAGGAGGAAACTGGTGTTTGCTAATAAAAAACAAAAAAGAAACCTTCACTATGTGGCCAAAGTTCTCCAAAGTGCACCTTAACACTCCACAATGTAACAGAATAGAACAAAATGACTTTTATTGTCATTGTACCAGACCAAATTATTAAAGTTAAAAGTGAAATTCAAGTTAAAAATGCACTACAAAATACCAAACACACCAGTAAAACCTAGAGAAAAAACACTTAGATACTAATATTAATAACAATATTAATAATAATAATAACAACCTCTGCCCTAAAAATTGAAGTCTGTGTACTACAGAAATACTTTAAGAAAATTTTCCTTTAGGGTTGCCTTAGTAGCCAGACTGTAAACCATTTAACTAAAGTGTGAAACAACCTCAAGAGAGCTGTTAACACAAGCTTTCCTAAGCATATGGCTAAGTTAATACAGTCCATCATCCTGAATCAACATCCTGAATCCAAAGGTGTGATTAGCAGCACTTGCTTACTGTTGCCAAAGTAAATTCAAGAAGTAATCACAGACCAGCCAGTATGATTTTAATTATGTGTTACTAACTTAAAGCACAGTTTGTTGGTCTATAGGAGTAACCCATATAAAAACCCCATTTCTAGAAAAGTTGGGATATTTTCAGTGCATCAAAGTCCATGGCACTGGAGAGTTTCATGTATGTGAAAGTACCACATAATGCATATATTTTAGGGATTTTAGAGAGACATATGCTGCCATCAAGGTGGTCTATCTATCTCCTCTTTATCTCCTCTTTAAAAATGTATGGCACATCATGCACAGGACACTCGCACGATGGTGACTACAGACTGTTGATCTACTGAAGTGTTATATTGAGCAAAAATAGACAAAATTTCCAATTATAAAACCACAACAATCAGTACAATCAGTTCCAAAACCATTAAAAAGTGTTATTAATAGGAATGATGATGTGAGATAATGGTCAACATACCTCTGAACCAACTTTTGTTTAATTTGTTTCAGCCATCAAATTCTAAATGTACCTTTTTTTTCTACAAAATACCATTAAGTTAGTGAGTAAAATTGTTAAAACTCTTTTCTTTGTATTTTTGTCTGTTAAATAAAGGTTTGTGTGAATTATCATCACATCACAGATTGTTTTTTATTGCATTTTGGAATATATCCAAAGTTTTTGGGAAATGGGGTTTGTAAATAAAATGTAATGGCAAGTTAAAACACTAAACCATCTCATTTAAAAAGGTTAGCATACTTCTTGCCACTGTAATATAACTAAAATATATCTGCATTACAAGTTCAGGTGAGTTTTGACACTCTTAAATTCCTAAACACAAATATAGTTGGATGTAATAAATGACAGGAGATAGATCTCAGGAGCATCTGCAAATCCAACAAAATTACACAGCACATTACTCTAATACAATTACTTGTTGTGATTAGTGGAGAGAACAAGACGGTAAGAGCAAGAATTGATACCTGGTTTACTGTGGGACAACACTTGCCTGGATGGTTGTGTCTCTAAAGAAAAGATTTAATATGGTTAGTACTTCTGTTATCCAACCAAGAACTAGGGAGGAACAATTAAAAAAAAAAGTCAACAAGGTGTCTATCCATGCAATGTGCAAATACATGTGATCTTCTATTTTACTGTAACTTGCTTTGAGTGTGGAATTCTACAGTGGAAAAAATATAGGTCATAAATAAGGAAAAAGAAAATGCAGTCAAGGAGCAGAGAATATTGTCTGCACCAATCAAAGCCGCCCCAGGTGCCACAGAATGTAAATCAGCCATGCGTTAAGTCAAGAGGAAAACAGTCTTGGGAAGCCATCTATCAAGAGTAAAACTGACTTTGAAGGGTACAGCATAAGACTGGACAGCAGTTTGGATATTACATTCATAAGGAAAGGTGCTGGATCATAAAGCTGCACAGAGGTGAAGGCAAAGTTCAAAAGTTCATGCTCAAATGTTCAAACACAAAGCAAATAAAAAAACTTCTACGTCTGGAGTAGTCGAGTGGTTAAAGAGAAGAGGCAATAAATACACATAATACTGAAAACTACAAATTGAGTGCTCTCCCACACAAAACTTTAGTGAAGCTGTGCTTCAAATTAAGCTGAGTGACCAGAGAGGGATTCTAACTGTGCTGCTCAGCAACACTGACTTCATTTGCACATTTTTATGGCTATAATGTGAAGTTTAATTGTATGCATCGTTATCTTGCAATTGGTCCCTCTAGTTTTTATATGACTCAACATGATGCTAAATAACATTCACAACATAATTACAAAAGATTACATTTTTTAAAAATCCATTCAAATTACATGTTTGTGCTATAGAATTTTTTTACATTTAATGCTTTTGTGAGTGACATGAAAGCTGGGCTACTGTGTTCAAATTGGCCTCAAACATGGATCACTGTGACTCTAAGCCTTAATAAACAGCCAACATGACTTCATATACTTCACCATGCCTTGAGAAGTAACACTTGTCTCATGAAATCTGTAGACTATTGCTTTTATAGTAACTCACCAGCCAAAAAACAAACCCTCCAGAGCCCAGAGTGGAGGGACATCCGCATCTCAGTGCTCTGGTTAAGGGGAAGGATGACTCCTTCTTCTAGGTAAAGCCAGTAGTCTGTGCTTACAGCGATCCCCAACAGGCCGAGGCCGCAAACAGCGAACACGCTGCTCAGCAACGTCAGCGCCTTCCTGCCACATAGGTTCATACCACAGCCTCAAGAGAAGGGGCACCAGTGGCAGAAAGGGGAGCTGGGGGAGAGAGAGAGAAACATCTTTAACAATTTTACCATACCAAAAGAAAAGGGTTGTGCAGCAAAGTACACCACTCTGAAGTAAAAAAAATTACTTAGTGACCAAGGATGACAAAGAAATTTGAGGTGGAGGCTGTGTTTTTGTTCGGTGTTGGAATGCTGTAAAGTTCTACAAGTTTTTGTTTCACCTTAATTCAAGTTAATGACTGAAAATGGAGACTGAGCAGAAAGTAATAAATCAGACCTCAGACAGCACAGCTCTACCTCTCTTTCATTCGTGTCTCTCATTATGGTTTAAATAACCACACTGTGCAACATGAAAGATTTAGTGGAGCATATTTTGGAGAAGTTTTTCACCTGACTGCCCTCTCTCTCATGCTTCCAGGCAGAAAAAATTCCCTGCAATTTAACTAATAGCACTGATGGGGCTCAAAAGTACATTCCAAAGCTTGGCTTGTTTAGCTCTTTTTTAGCTTTACTAACCATAAACAAGTTCTGCTGTATGATATATATCTACAACTCTGTTAAATTTAGTGATGGAGAAAAATATTCTAGCATTCACATTCATATGCTAGGACATAATGTGAATGCTTGTCAAACAAAATGACAGATTTGTTCATAGCTGAATCCCATATCTCTGGAAGCTAAAGCACTGGAAAACTAAGATACATGTTGAAAGCAACTGATTTCACATAATGAGTTCTCAGTGTGCTCCTACTCTAAGTACTCTCTGTGGAGTTGGGAAGATAGAGAGAATATGTGAAATGATTTTGAACTTTTTAGAAAATTCATTACATTTAGCAAATGGCTCTCCTCAGAACAATATATTGTATAAAGACTAGATATAAAGCCTGTTATAACAAAAGAGTGAGCTCACCATACAACTGCCAGCTTGTAGTGAGGGAAAAGTTTGCAGAGTAAGGCTAAGATCTCACAATATAGTAGAGAGAATGTCAATCATCCCCATTTAAGCAAGCACTTGGTGACAATGAGAAGGAAAGACTCCTTTTTAATGAAAGTTAACTCAGACAGCATCAGTTTTGAGGCAGTCATATACTTCAACCAGTTAGGCTGAATGGAGAGAAAAAGATAGATAAGCTGGTGGGGACAGTAACTCCAGATCAAAAGCATGCAGCCCCAGATACTCGCAGAAGTGCTGTCGACTGGGAGCAGTTGAGATTCACATACTGTAAGTAATCAGAGTTCACCAAGCACAGGAGCAGCATTAATGGAAAGGACTATTACTAAACTGAAACTATTCTTGGCTATGGTGCAATCAGTAGCCATTCATTTATAATGTCCAAAAAAGCTGTATATTCAGGCATCCACTCTCAAGCTGTAACTAGATGGATGCAATCCTCTTAACAGTCCTTTTTTGTATACTTCACTTACCCAGAAGGGCTGTTTCAGTTGTACAGCACAAAAAGCACACACTGGGTTGATGACTGTGCCTAAATGTGGGTTTCCAAAAATGGGGTATTATTAACAGGGTTGCAAAGTATGCCTTCAAGTAATGTGATTATGCTTTTTAGTAAAAGCATGGTGAATAAAATTCAAAACTCATTAATTAATTAATTGCCCTAGTGGGAGTTTGATCTATTGTTGAGTTCTGTGGTTAATCAGTGTTCTATCATTAGACTGGTCTAGGATACTAATGAGATACAAGGTAATCGGTAAACAAGAGAAATACCACTCCAGACAAATCTAACGTCTTATTTAAATTATGCACATTCATAGAATTGTGTGTGTGTGTGTTGTGTGTGTGTGTGTACTTCTGTGGTCATAACCTTTGGTTAGCTGGGAGTAGTCACTGAGAGAATCTTGCATGCCAGCAAAACTAGTGCACTGTTTTCTTATTCTACAAGTAGAAAAGTAAAAGGATGAATTGTGTGAGTATGGATTATTTGGAGTTCTTTGGAGGGATCTTTGACAGTTGTGGTGAAATTTGAACATAAAGATTGATGTAATAAATTAGTTTCATGGAAAGTCAGTTAGTAATTACTTTTTAAATGAGTAATGTGTAATGACTTATCAATTAAAGCTTTCAACTTACTTTCCAAGAACTGATCATTACTGAGACAGAAAGAAGAGAAGCTACTCAGAATCTGGGCGTGGTACTGTAAAGGGATGCCACCATTACAGCAAGTCAGTCTTCTCACACTTCTCTCACTTCCCTATCTGACAGTCTGATGAATGAGTCTGGGTTTGGCAAATGCCAGGAGAATATTGCTGTAATATGTACGTGGCTCAATATTTTTGTCCATGTAACGTACCATTCATCATCTCCAACCTTCACTGATTTGTAATGTTAGTGGTAGTGATAATAATTAAAAGTCACAACAAAATTAGAGTATGCACTTGAACCTAATTTTAAAAGTTGACCAAGTTGGTTTCATTACAAAAAAGCAATAGAACTGTTTTGCTGTAGTATATATTATGTAATTTAAAGATCAGACAATAAACACTGACAATTATTCACAAGTTTTTAAAACTGCTGTTTCCAAAAGTTTTGGACACAGACACCATTCAGATTATGAGCAAAGGGCCAAGAAAGACTAACACAGATTAATTACAAATGCTGAAGCAAAACAAACAAAAAACACAGGTACAATTAAATCAAGGGTAGACACTAAGCTGCTCAGACAGTAGCTACACATAGTGCTAATCCTACAAGTTGATTCTATTTTGGTGGTTCAGTGTGCCAGTTTCCTGTCCCTGTTCACCACCTTTACTGAGCTTTCATAGCTTCAGCCAGCTTCATCCTCTTAAATTCCACCAGCCACCCCCTTCCCTCACTGAGATCCTCTGAGTCCTTGTTTATTCTAAAAAAAAAAATTAAGTCAAGTAGAATCTAGAGAATTATCATATCTCTAAATATTGTCAAGACTTGCAAGTGTTTTTTTCCTGCTGGTAAATGTGCAAACTGTTTGAGAACTATGCCTATGTCTCAAACTAGAAGTAACCATGGGTGGCCTTGTGTTGCTTGAAAACAAGGATAATCAGTGAACACTCCCAAGCTGCGTGCTTGGTTTTGTCAACACACTATTTAGTCTACCTGGCTTACTGGCTTCATTGGCTTTGAGACAGCCTTTATTTGTGCAAGGGAGCATCACAAGGCAGGTACTGTCACTTTATACTGGTTGAGATTTATGGACCATAAATTATAAATTAGGTTTCTAGAAGCTGCTTAAGCAAGTTTTAGTGTACCACAGAGAATGATTTTAATAATGATTTTAAGTATTAATCTTACACAATTTTTATGATCAAGTTCATAAACAAGTGTCCCATTTCCCAAACCAGTTTAAGCCAGTCTTTCCAACACTGCCCAGCAATTCACTTCCATCAGATAGCTTCCATTCACCAAGGATATAGATCCAAACAGCTACTGCAGTAGTTCTGAGTTTGGATACAGTATTTTCCAAGCATAACAAAAAAGTAGATGAATGAAAATGTCATTACATGAAAATATATTGTATTATCCTGCCACTCTTAGGACTCATTACACTTGTTATGAAGAGGCTATTCTTGAAAAGGTCTTTTTCTTGAAAGACAGGCATATGTGTCACATTTTACTTCTAAAGAATATTTTGCAAAAATTTTTGCAAGCATTTACCAGCTACAGTATGTGGATCACAGAATGTGTAACTAATTCTATTTACCTCATTCAGTTTAGCGGACCCATACTGATGGACTTGCTATTGTGTTGCATCTTCTCTTCTGTCCTTTAAGAAAATCTTCTATTTCTAGATTTAGTTTGTCTAGACTTTATACACAAAATGCTTTTGGTTAAATGATCACTTATGACAGTTTTCCTAAAACTAAGAACTTGGATGAGTTAAGCTTGTCCAATCTTGCGTTTCTTAGTAGCATGACAAAAAGTGGCAGGGAGCAGAAAATGTCAGTAGTAGGAAAAATAAGAAAAAGTAGCTCGTACTCCTTCATCTTTCAGACCCAACCCACATAAAGTCAACATAATTTATGAACACTAACAATTCTTTTGAGTGGTCTAGTCTTGAAAGGGCTGCAAATGGTGACTGATCCTTATTGAGAAAAAAGGTATTTTTATTGGGAAAACTTCCTCATTAAATGTTCAAAGCTACAGGGACTAAAGATCGAGCTCTTGCTGTGCTTTTAAAGGAATACACAAAACACTCTCTCCTGAATTCATCAGTGCTACCTTTGAAAAAAAACAACTTACGTTTGAATCTGTGACTAGAAACTATTCATTTCTAAACAGGATGTTTTACATTTGGGAGGTTTGTACTTACTGCTGTCACCTCAAAAGATGCTTTCTTGTGTAAAAACAGGAATGCAATTTAGAGAATTTAAAATCAGCTCAATGATCTTTTTAAAGGATATTTAAGACATTCACAGAACACCAAATGCTCAAAAAGTAAAAACATTTTCAAATTAGTTTGAAGGAAAGAAACAAATCATATTAACATTTTCTGCCACTAATGTGATACAAGGCCACTGCAGCCCCAAAGGCCAAGTAAGGCAAACGTACACAACTGCTAGAGTAAAGGGCACATCATCACCAAAAGTAGGGCAATTCCTTTTCTGTCTACTTTCCTAATATGCACTGACCCTCCTGTCAACCCTAATTTAAATGGCTCACTGCCAAAAATACAGCATTTCTCATAAAATGAAAATCCAGTGGCTTTTCATCAAAAGAAAGACATAAATAGATAGAAAATAGATTTTATTCATATATTCCTGGCAATAAATAGAGAGAAATTGCACGCTTTACATCGGAACACAACTTGTAGCAAGTTAGACAAATTTGATCACTGTACAATTATCTACGATACATCAATAGACCTTTTTATGATGTGGTGCACAAAACAGCATTGCTATATAAGATGAAGATTTTTGTGACCATGCTTATCTTTGACTGTCAAAAAAACAATAAAACACAAACTGATATAGTCACAGTTTTAACAAAAAGCAAAGGATGGCAAGTGTAAAGAGTTGACACTGTCCAGCAAAGCTGAGTTTAAAATTGTATTTGAAATAAATTAACTGAATTTGGCCCATGGTGATGGTAAAACATGAAATCTCAAAGCAAAACAACTAAAACCCTGATTTGAATTTGTGTATTTGTTCTTCTGTGTCAAGGGTTTGTCAGTGTCGTAGCACAGATCTCTTTTGGCATGCTTATTGACCCAGTTATTGTGGCTGTAAGAGTGTGGCTGAGTGCATGTCCCTTTGTTGCCTCTGATGTAGACAGGCAACGAACACTGTGTGAGTTATTTCCTGTTGGTTGATGTTGCCAAGGCTGGCTGGGAGAGCCTGAGGACAATAGCAGTCTAATACAAGAGAGAGGAGATATGCCATGTCATCAAGCCAAAGACACAGCTGGGTGAAGCTGGCAGCCCCATCACTGGGTGGCTGAGAACTGCTTATACATTTTCAACAGATGCACTAAAAGGAAAAATCATGTGTCAACAGTATGCATCCACAAGCTCATACACACATCAGACCCACACATGACCAAGTGAAATGAAGTGGCTTGTATCACCATATAGCTTGTGAGTGAACACATCATTGTAAAGCTGGTTGTCTACAGCCAGTCTCTGTTAGTCTCACTTACTGCATTATACATCTTACAGAAGGAATGTGTCGTGGGTCATAAAGCAATTTCAAGCAATGCTTTTTTCTATATCCCCACGATCCAAAAATGTTAAGAAGCTTCACAGTTAAGAAATTATCACCTGTTTTCCTGGTATCTGACGAAAACAGTAAAAACCCTGAAAGCAGTTTTTCCATCACTGTGAATAATTACATTTCAATGTACAGAAGCAGACCTAGATGACAATTTAATGGGAGCAGCTGCATAGATATCAAGTTATCCTAAGCTATATAGGACAAATACTTTTACTTATTCTCCTTAAAAAATAAAAGGTAACAAATACGAATGTTTATCCAAAAAATGACAGTGGAATCAGATTTTTGGCGCAGCTTGGATGACTATTCTAAATATTTGAGCTGCTTTAGTTAAGATAACTTTGGTATCTCAACTAAATTGATTAATCTAATTAATCAATTTCATTGAGATACTAATCAAGACCTCTTCCAATCAGCACAAAGTCATCAATGTTGTTTATGTTACCCCAAAAAGTTAATCCTAATAGTTAAGGTTGTAACAACTGGGCATTTCTTTACATATGCTCCTTACTTTTGATCTATGCTTGCCTCAAGCATGTAGCTAACAAGCTAGAATAATTTCTCAGTGGTCTAATTTTGGAGATGTCACCACTCTCCCTTGAAGGCATGCCTATGTAAAAACTTACAAAATACACACTGCAGTCCAAGCATCTCTGCTGTAGGCCAGACAGTCTACAATGCCTCATCTGGCACAGCACAGAGAGTGGTGGTGATAGTGGTGGAAGTTCAAACTGTCAAGACAGAGACAAGTAATATTTCTGTCTCACCTCTTCTTCATTATAAAATCAAAGAACATAGGTTAAAAAAATAGCCAATTTTCCTTTTAATGTTGCTACAGCAGGTTAACCACTGACCTAATGTCTTTTCCCCCACCCTTTGCATTTTAAAGCAGTCTGTATCAAAATGCAGTCCATCTCTCCCCTGTAAAGACAGATCATCTTACCTTAATAGGGGAGCTCTGAATATAGCCTTTAATTCTCTTCTAAATACACTTCCCTTATGACTTTAAAAAATGATTCTGGCTTTAAACTATTATCCCTTGAGCATGCTTTAATGTAGTGTCATGACCAGACTGCATACAAATTTCTTGTCAGCCTACTTCATCTTAAATACATTCTAAGTGTCATAAAAAAAGCAATAAATAAAATAATGGTAACAAAGCAAAAGGCTTTCTATTAAACCTTGAAATCTAACAGACCATTTAAAGACCTGTTTCCTTTGCAGCGACTTTGTGCACAACAGGGACAATTATCTGAATGGCTTTATTCACTTAAACATATTGGTAACAAAGTGCGCAAACAGGTTCATTTAATACAACCTAAGTGAATGACACTATTGTGATCTCAGAAAGGGTTCACACTCCATTGACTCCGGCATAAAAACAGTGACCCACAGCAATAGCAGAAACATCCATTTCCTCATGTTTGTTGTAAGAACAAGTCTCCCATTTATTTATAAGTGCCTGACTTGCCCCCGTCGCCAGGCAACACTATACAGAGAGGCCTCCAAATTAGTTAAGCATGAATGAGCTGATGAGCAAGTCCCAAAACAAGGCTTCCTATTTGGCAGAGCATTTTACATGCTGGAGAGGGTATACAAAGGAAAACAGGAGAAAGGCATAGAGAGAAAAATACATGATAAAGGTTGATATAGGAAAAGATTAAAAATACATGGCACTCAGATGTGCACAGAATGTCATCAAGATTTCACTGGAGATAAAAAAGGTGCTTTTAAAAACCATTTCAACATGTGAGTAAAACATATCAACTTTATTTAGAGTACATAACTTAATGAGAGTTCCTGGCTATAATCTACTATATTGTTGCTTTATTTCTCCACAGTTCCAGCGAGAAGGAGTTTAAAGATCCAACTTTAACAATGAATTTGACAGTCTTAATAAAAACACAGTACTGCACACTACAATCTTAATTAAAAGTAAAAGCTGGGTTACTACCGTACTCAGTGTTTAAAAACTTGGCACATTGAAGCTGTGTTCAGCAGAGAGCACTGTGTTTACGTTTTGGGAATATTCCTACTGGGGTGTTCTTTAGATGGTGTTAATCACTGGACCAAGTGTTTTGCTACCAGGACAGTAACTGATGCTATGGGGAATATTTATTTACTGCACTTTGTTTAATTGCTTGTGCTTTGTGCCCATGCTGAGAATAGAGAAATAATTTAATAAAGGGTTAGAAAAGAAAAACAAAACAATATCCATTTACAATATTGATGACCCATATTAATAGATATGCATTAAACAAAAAGCATATTACATGGGTACATGGGTCTAATTAATCAGAATGCACACCAGATCGTGTCACAAACCTAAATATAAGATCTATTTACTAATAACATGGTACTTGTGTTTTATATTACTGTTTGGTGATTAGAAAAGCTGTCTGCCATAGGGATAACAGATTACTGAAAATCTTCATGTTTCTCAAAATGAAGCTACATTTTCCAGTTGTCAGGAGTGACGACTGTGAACATTGGTGGTTTGTAGTTAACAAAACATAAGGGTGCAAAGGAGAAAAGAAGGAAGATTGCATGATTTTAATGACGAGACACACGGGAGGGGCAGCAAAAATCCTTTGTAGTACAGTATCTGAGTCCTATTATATTTAGAACTTGGCACAAAATGACAGTTTTATAAGGCTATGTGAGGACCTGCATACCAGCAATGACCAACACAAAAACTACCTGCCAGGCTTCAAGTGGACATTTTTGGCATTTGACAAGATGGACACAATAAGAAAGCGATAACTGCAGTATTTTAATGATAGGATCAGTCGAAATCAGTATAAAACAAAATCCACATGATTTAGGTCAACTGGTTTTCAATTAAATCCCAAACCTCCAGGAACATCTTTGAGAACTATGTGAATAAATAGGCATTTGCACTGACTGAAAATAAAGGATCAACGACTTTAAATTTAAAGTACAAGATGCCCAAATAATATTCAAGTCAAATCTCTCTATCTTTGGATCACAGTCTGAGACAAAAGACAGTCTATACCCACTCCACTGCAACAGGTAGTTTCTCACCTGATTAGTGTACAAGTATCCATAACGGACAAATTTTATATCAACTTTTCTCCTAAAATGGCTGCAAAATAATCCCCACATATTCCCTTCATAAATGTATGCTTTAATAGTGTTTGTCTAGTTGAAACACTGAAGTCATGGAAGTGTGCTGTTTTTAGCTGCAATTAAGAAAAAAATCCAGACAAATCTAAAATTTTATTCAAGAAAGGATAGTAGCAGATGCTTGCATCTAATTACGATTATTTATGTCTTCTTTACCATGGAAGAATCTTGACTTGTTTTTGATCAGATTATAATGTGCAGAGGCACCACATCTAACTCTATAGAGGCATGAGTGTATACATTTTCCTTCACAACACCACAACCTATAGCTAAAGCTTTAATCCTTTTAACTATAATAAGGAATGATTATGAGTGGCCACCATCTCTCCACGACATCTACGCAAGTGTTTATATTAGTAATTCACGTTATTATAGTTAGGTTAAAGCTAAATTAAAATAAATACATTAGGCTTTGTTCCAGTCTTGGTCACGGTTTTCAAAAAATTATTATGTCATTTAGCCAGAGAGGCTTTGCCCTCTGCAGCGCAATCATCCAGCTGTTTGTTAGGTTATTCTTGCCAGTTAATCTCTGGCACCAGCTCAAGTCGCTGTCCGCGGTGCTGAACCACTCACATGAGTTCCCGTCAACTCTGTCAACAACAAACTTAGCCCAAGCCTGTTGTTAAATAAGAATATAATATCAGCTACCTCACCTACCCTTCTTATACACGTCCTAACTGGCGCAGGAATATGCACAGTAAATATGGTATATTTTGTCTTTTTTTTTAAATCATACATGTTATTTTCCGTTTCAGCCGTGATTTCTGCTTCAGCTTTATTTTTAAAATCTGTATCCTCTTTCACTAATCCTAAAAGAACAAGCTGTTGTATCACATTATTTTTGTTTTCCTTCAAATTCTAGTACTTTACGCCTCGATTAGCTGGCCCCGCTTGCGGTGACAAAATGTAAAAAGATGTAAAAAGGTGAAAATTTGTGTCCGACCTTCTCCCCCAACCCCCCGAAGTTTGATCAGACAAAGAGCAACAAATTATAAACGGATGTGGCTGTAATGTGTGTCCCATGCAAATATGAGTGAAGTGACTGTAACGGCCGAGATTATGAAGACAAATAAATTCTCTGTTTTTACAATATTTCAAATACGTCTCTGTCTAACTGGAATGAAGCAAAACATTAAAGGCGTGGAAAAAACAACAGACAAAGCATTTCGTGGATTATGTCTTTCTCATCCACAAACGAGTAACGTTCATCTTTACGGTGCACACTGGAGGAAAAGTTGGCTGAAAATAATTTACCTTTGTGAAGAAGACGCGACGATGACAACACCTTTCTCCTCGTTTTCTCTATTTTCTTCTCCCCTTGTTCTGTTGGTCCTCGTTATCTCGGGGTTTGGCTGGCAATAATCTCGTTAAGTGAACGTGACCCCCGGCTGCGTACAGCTCGCGCTCCACTACTATCCAAAACAGCAGTAGCGTCTGCCCGCGTGGAGTGAGGCACGTGGCATCCAGCTACGCACCCCACCTCTTTTCAGGTGCGGGGGGCGATAACGTGATGTGGGTGAGTGAATTTGTAGTTCAAGTCAGATACAGCCATCAGTTTTCAGAAGATGTTTTAATAGGAGCTTGTACAAAATCAGACTCTTTATTAGTGTAAAATACAGAGGTGTGGGGACAAACGGGCTCCATATGTAGTAGTGACCGCTGAAGGAGCAACCACTAAAACATATCCTAATAGGAGGTTGGGTTTACTGAGGTTACACATGGTCCCAGATTGTCATCATTACACTTATTTTAAAACAGGTTTGTGGAACTGCCAGTCTTCCAAAAGATATTATCTCATTTGGTGTTTTGTTGAAGGTGATGGAGAGTGGGCTACTGTCAAACATCATATAGTCAGCTGGGCTTAGATCAGGTTGACTGTAATTGCCACAGCATAAGAGTCACATCATTTTCATACTCATCAAACCATTCAGTGAACTTCTGGATCGCTGGCATTGTCAGCCTCAAAGAGACCATTTTATATTGATTTGCGGTGTCCCTTCCCTCTGCCAGCAAAATGCACCCCACAACAAACTAGAGCAGCAAGATCCTCTCACTGTGGTGGTTCATTTCATTTGTCACTTGCATATGATGCCCTGAAAAACAAAACATATAGTTTTATGTTAAGATTGTATTTTGCAAACATTTAATGGACTTTTGCTTTCCTTAATGCCAGAATTGCAGTGCGTTTGAAACAAAGTGTGAGTACTAATGAGGAAAAAGTTGTCAGCTGCCAAAACTCCCAGTAAAACCATTTTCAATAGTTTTTTTTTTCCTGTGTCATAGCTTGCAACCAGCTTTTAATAGTTGTATTAAGAACTAAGAGGTGAGATATCTGTTTGTATGAGGTGGTGGTGGGGAACATTTGTGGATCCCTTTTTTCTGAACATTCGCCCTTGGCAGACTGTCAAACTTTGCGCAGTCTGTGCATGTCATGTTTTTAAAAAATCCTCCAAAAGATCCTTCAGCAGGATAATTCAGTGGCGTTGATTTATTTTTTTAATTTGCCATTCATCCATGTAACATCTGTTTTTACCTTCTCTTAGAAAGAGATGTACAGTATAGTCACACAAGTTTCCACGTGAAATTAGGAGTTTTGTGTAACTGCAGAAATCATTAAATTGTTAAAAAAAATGATGAAGCTTTTCAGTATACTTAAACTTATGTTTAATGTGATAGCATCATGTCACAATAGCATTTATCACTTGTTTAGCACTGATCATTGTTTTTTGTTTGTTTTTTTTTGGGGGGGGAGGCTTTAGGACTGAATTCAGGACAAGCTGCCTCTAAACATGGAAATTCATTCTGTCATACACGCGCATACAAATTACTCCAATGACTAACAACCCCAACTGATCATAGGCGTGAACAATGAGCTGTCATCAGCTGTGCACTGAATTGGCCTTTCACATAACCACTCCTTGGCTCTAGGCTAGGGAAAGGAAAATGAGTCCTTTTTCAATCCATTTTGCATCCTTTCTTCTTCAATAAATTTATCAAACATCTTGTCATTAGCCTATGTATTGCTGAAGTAAACAAATTTTTCTCTCTGCTTTGAAAACCAATTATCTACCTGACTGAAGGAAAAATAGAACATGAACTTCACTGGCTCCTTTTAAATTCTGAAATTCTGAGCTCTTCCTGACCACTACAGGTAAAATGAGAATGTTTTCAGTTTCAACCCTTTATCTGTGAATCTGTAGTAAATCAAAGACCAACTACTAAGTATATCAATGTACACAGGGTCCAAAATAAACAAAAATAAAACCGAACTGGAATGCTTCCTTCCTGTGACCTTGCCTGCCTGACCACATTATAAAATAGAAGAATTAAAGAAAAGCCAGTATTCACCATTAAATGCAATTCTGTGCATAAGGTAGGTTAAGATTCCCTCACTGAACACTATAGAGATGATTATCCAAAAGGAGTGTGGGCACCGACGTGCTTATCTTTTGTTTTTCTCTCATTTCTTTTTTCATTCATATTCAAACATAAATCACCACACAAGCTAGTTACTAAGACATGCAGTCTTAGTCATTATTCACAAAGATACAAATGTGTCTCAGAATATAGCAGTAATGTATCTGTGTTACTTAAGGACAGAGCACTATAATTAAAAATTATGTGTATGTGTATGATAGAAGATTAATAAAAGAAATCAGTGTATTGAAATATAAACATGTTAAAAGTGAACACACCAGCTGGTTCTGCAGTAAACATACTGCAATGATTTCTCTAATCAGATGGCAGTTAGGTATTATATCAGAACACTGTATGCACCTACACTGAAACAACATGTTAGGGCTGGTCAAGAACTAGGGTCATTGTCCTGGATGTGACTGTTTGGGAACCTCCTTGACTTCTCAGTTGATTTTAATTTTCATTAGTTTGTAATGGTCCATGATCCAGATGAGCAACTACGTTACTAAAATTCTGCTTCAAAATTTTGATCCTTGCTCTGCTCCTCTAAAATCTCATTTTTTAGCCTATCACACTGAAAGTACATACTGTAAGTCATGAATCAGAAAAAATGGTAAATGATAACAATTAAAAAAGCCCTGCATAAATTCACCTAATGGCAGAGAGGCAACGTTCATTTTATGAACATTACCATCCAATTCTTGTAATGTTTCTCATGATAAAGGAAAACTACCTACAAAATGGCAACTATGACCTTGACTTTGAGCACAAATTAGGTAAAGGCTCATTAGGTGATCATTGCGTGCAAGTTTAATCAAAATCTGACCTGTACTGTAGAAAGAGTAGCAATTTTTATGAATTACAGACAGATGACATACTCCTTGCCATGGCATTTGGTCATCAGTCTTTTTGCTTGATAAACTAAAACTGGCTTAAATATAGTACAATGTACTGTAAGACCTATCAAACCTCTTCTTATTGCTCTAAGCCACCACTTAGGACATTGGCTGCCTGCCAGCAATGAGCTATAGTAATTATTGGCTCTCATTTGAGAAAACATCAGTAAGATAGATGAAAGCTATCAAGTGAGTTAAAAATAGTATGAGCCTAAGTTTTGTGACTAACAAGATTGAGGAGAACTCTCTATCTTGGTCAAGGTTGAAAGAAATTAATAGAAAACTATTCAGTGATCAATTCAATAATGTGGGTCAGCAGTAAGAAGTGTTTTTGCCTTTTCTTTGCGAGACTAACTAAACAGCTCACAATTAAAACAAACGTAGTAATTCTCTCCTTCTCTTTTGCTATTTTCTTTGAATTTGCAAATAGTACGTGTTGAATACTAAACTTTGTTTAGACGTGACTCCAGAAGTACACTACTGCTTAAAAGTTTTCGATCACTTGGCAAAATAGCAAATGAACAGGATATTCTTGCCTTCATAAAATAACACCTTTTGCAGAAATTACAGCCTGGCAGACCTTAGGCATTCTAGCTGTCAGTTTTTCAAAGCAATCTGAGGAGATGTCACCCCATGCTTCCTGGAGCATCACATTACTTTTGAGGCATCATGTTGCCTCCACCATGTTTGACTGATGACTTTAAGCTCTTTTCTTACTCCATTTCATTTGTCACAGGTCTCTAAAGAAAGTTCTTTTATTTTGGTCATTTTGAGCCTGTAAAAAAACAAAGAAGTGCTGATGTTTGAGATACTAAACTAACCTAAAGAATGCAATGCTCCCTTTTTATGTTGTTTACTACATGTCTTACACCAACTGTTTAGTCTGCTGGTGGTTGTGTAATTGTGTGGGACCTATTGTCTTGGTACACTTTGGGTCCCTTAGCACCAACTCAGTATCATTCACAGATCACAGCCCATGTCACACCATGTTCATCCCTCTGTGACCATAGTGTGCCTATCTTTTGATGGCTGCTTCCAGCAGGATAGGGCACCATGTCACAAAGATCATATCATCTCAAACTTGCTTCTTGAACATGACAATGAGTTCCCTGTACCAAAAGGCCTCCACAGTCACCAGATCTCAATCCAATAGAGCATCTTTGGGGTGCAGTGGAACTAGAGATTCTCATCATGGATGTGCACCTGACAAATCTGCAGCAACTGTGCGATGCTATAATGTCAATATGGACTAAAACCTCTGAGGAATGTTTCCAGCACCCCATTGAATCACAAATAATTAAGGTACGTCTGAAGGTAAAAGAGGGTCTGACCTGGTAGAAGCAAGCTGTATCTAATGAGGTGGCTAGTGAATGTATAACAATGGGTAAGCACTATGGATGCTGGTGAATAACATGGAAACAAAGATCTGTTTGCTTGAGAGTAAACACATTTTCTCTTACATGTTTTGACAGGTATTTGGTTAGGTGACAATTGTGGTACTCTTCCAAAATGTCAGTATAGTGCTTAAATAGGCTAATAGGCTTAACTAAAATCCCTTTCTTGTTGAAAAGGAAAGCCCCAGGTGCACCAAAAACCTCATTTGCACAACATCTAAAGAGCGTGCAGTGTCAGTCAGCTGTGGCACATGCCGGTAAGTCACTGCTGATTACTTCTGACAGCAGTGACTACTACATTATGTCTTCCATCAATAATAACCCTCTCCCTTCATCAGAATGTGAGCTCAGGCAAACAATAAAGAAGCCAAGCACATAGACTCCAACACAAACTTACACAGAAAAACACTGTCACATCTAATGTGTGCAATATATGATCATAATAATGTGTGCCAAACTAAATGGACGAGTCTGTATAAAAACTTAGAGGCATCTACTACTGTAGATAATTCTATCATCTAATTTTGCCAACCCATTAGCCAAACAAAACATATAGGATCAGGTCCATTAATAGTAATTTTTCTTTGAAATAGCACTGCACTATAAGATATAAAAATAAAATCAAGCCACAGGCTCTTCAGCAACACTCAGTTCAATATCAGAGGTGTGTGTGTGAGAGAGAGAGTAATCAAGTGACACCACTGGCAAGTCAATCAAAGCAGACTGACATGCATGTGAGGAAAACAAAGTAAACTGTAAATAATATATTGTTAATCCATAGTTTCAGTGTTACCAGTCACAAAACGTTTGGACTTCATTTTGCTATTTTTATTTGCATTATCATACATTAGGTACAAATGACACAATCAGTTACAAGGTAAATAGCTCAGACTCATTTTAAAGGTTTCAGGCTGACAAGGGAAAAACATACACCATTTGCAAAATACAATATATTCTTTCTTTTAAAGTCTATGTAGATATCTACTTTGAGTTATTTATGTACAGAGACAGGGGTGTAGAGATTTTAACTGAACAGAGGAAAGTTAGAGAACTGGTTACTATATGGGATAAGATATAAGGCATTCTTGCACATCACTGCTCTTGTCCACTTAAACTCTCAATTTACATCAAACAGAACACATCAAAAAGTAATGAGGAACTACAAAGAAGATGTCATACCAGATTCATCGAAAGAAGAGGACTGATTTAAGTGCTAATCAAAAAAATTAAACCAGAGATTTATGATCACATTTTTGCATTTCACTATAAAGCCTAACTAAATTAAAAAATTGAGGACATCAAATAGATTGTAAACAATGTCAAACACCAAATAAACTTGGCTTTTTTCCCTGTGTGCATTAGACAAAGCCAAAGAACTGGAAAGGACTGGACTAATGATCTCTCTTGAGTGAATTTGCAGACAAGCTAGAAACCATCCTGTGATATGATCACACCAGCTGTAGCACCAAGGAGTTGTTGGGATTACCCCTACTGTAGAAAATATTTTGTTTATACACCAGATAATTTATGGGGATTTACAAGTACATTTAAAATGCAAAAAAATGTGTGACAGGAGAGTACTTCCAGCAATCTTTCCTAATAATTTATGGGCCAGACCACATCCACTTGCTTCATTTTGATCTCACCTACACACCTGTAAAGTTATGCTATTGTGTTGACAAAATGTGCATAACACTTGAAAAAGTGCCCAAATCAGCATGTGTGGTAGTTCCTACTGTGCTAGGTGTCTTCAATATTTTGCCATGATGACACATATTTGCAGACTCAGACTCTCACATGTGAAATAGTAACCAGTGACCTAGGATTTAAAAGATGGGCACTGTCAATAAGGGAATGAATTTACTTGGCCCATGCAGTGAGGACATAACTACACAAAAAGACCTTATAACAGAGGACAAAGGGGGGTTCTGTGTGATGAGGCACAGGGGTTGTTCTTTAACTAGCAATTATCATCTATCCTGTTAATTCCTTTTGCTTAACCTAATCCATCCAATTGTTCATGCACTCATCCATTAACAAGTACCATCTTTTGATATTCCTGATATACCATAATAATTAATTCACCATGATCTACAGTCATTAATAGGCACAGGGAAGTAAAGGTAGAGCAAGCAGACACGCAAGGATAAATCCAGTTTTAATTCTTTAAACTGTAAAGGTTATTGGCATCAGTCAAAAATAAATTGAAGAACATTTAATTTACATTTATGTGAATTATGAATGGTGTTAAAATACTACAGATGAATAAAGTAAAATAAAAAATGTATTTTAATGAACTAGTTTGAGCATAAATTTAGCAAGACAGTTATGACATGACATAAAAATGAAAATGAGACTTTAGGTCAAAGTATGGAAGGGAAAAATTAAAAAGAATATGTACAGTATAGGTGTACAAGCTGGGAAAGGCACGCAAGGGAGGAGTAATCTTTATGCCCACACTGACTGACTTGACATTTTGACTACACAGCAAGTCAAGAGATATTCTATTAAAGGGAAAATGCTAGGCTTTTAAGTCAGCACTAGTCGCATACAAAGGTGCAAGTTAGGCTTAGACAAGGACAAGACTGCTGCTGAGCAAACTGAGTATGTACAAGGAAAAATTATCCCATTTCTCTGAAATTCACTATGAATGTTAAATGCTCTACAAGATGAAATGTTCCGTCCAAAGCTAGATTAGATCTAGTAACAGGAACAGGAAAAGCTAGTAACATACATGTACGATTATCAAATTGACTGGCATCCTCAAGTGTACTGACACAATAAAGTGAACTGATATACTCATGATAGCATGCTACTATAATGTGGCCAACTGAGTGTAGAGCAGCTTATACATGTAGAAGCTGCCAAAGAAAGTCATTTTTAAGACCACAGCTAGTGCATGACTGAAATGATCAAATTCTGGTGTTTTCCAGGTTTGGCACATGCAAATGGTCGTATAAGATGTGAACCAAGGACGAAATATTACATTTAAACAATAGTTCCCATCTACATCAGTTAGATATAAGTGTTGTAGCATATTGAGATATAGCTTTGGAAAAATCCTTAATTCTGCTCAAGCTAGAAAGATAAAACTGACAACACTAATAAAAAATAAACTGCAGTAGCAAAGAAAAAAATGTGACACCACAACATTAAGATTCTAACAAACATTCATGAGACACTAGAGAGTGAATGGTCCCACTGATCTACTGGTCAATCAATTATCAGTGCTTCCAATCCAAAACTTACCAAAGATCTGGATTCTGTTTTCCACATTCTTTTAGGTGAAGGCAAAAGGAACTAGGGGGCATGAAGTGTGCATGTGTGCATATATACACACTACCACTCAAAAGTCTGGAATCACTTAGAAATTTCATTGTTTTCCAAAACACATTTTCATGCAATTCACAAATAATCTGATCAATTTCAAAAACAAATAAAATTAATCAGATGATTTTTAAAGAATGAGCTACATTTTTGAATAGAGTCCTATTACCAGCAACTGTCAGTCCTCTGCCTCAATCCTGGTGTAGCTGCTAATCAAAGTTAATCATTTTATAAGGCTAAATGATCATTAGAAAACCTTTTTGCAATTGTGCTGCACAGCTGAAAACCACTGTACTAATAAGGAAGCATTGCATTCTTAAGGTTAGTTTAGTTTAGCATCAGCAGTTGTTTACAGGCTCAAAATGGCCAGAAAAAAAATAACTTTCTTTAGAGACCAATGAAATGGAGCAAGAACAGAGCTTAATGTCATCAGTCAAACATGGTGGAGGCAGCATGATGCCTCCACCATGTTTGCTTTGGATGTGCTTTGGAGGTGGTAAAATAGGAGACTTGTGCATAATGGAACGGAATGTGAGGAAGGAAAGCTACAAGATTTTGCAATGCCATGCCATGCCATACACTGTGGACAGCACTTGATTAGGGCCAATTTCATCCTGCAACACGATAATGACCCAAAACACGACTCCAAAATGTGTCAGAAATATTTAAAGAATAAGCAGTCAGCCAGAATTCTGACTGTAAGGTAGTGGCCAGCACAGTCTCAGGATCTCAACCCTATTGAGCTGTTGTGAAGCAATTTTACCATATGGTATGGAGGAAGACTCCATCAAGCCAATCCATCTTGTGGGAGATGCTCCAAGGAGTGAAATCTCCTCAGATTACCTTGAACAACTGACAGCTAGAATGCTTAAGGTCTGCCAGGCTGTAATTGCTGGTAAAGATGTTTTTTGAATAAGGCAAAGTTTGAAGGACACAAGCATCATTTCCATTCATATCATTACGTGTAACGCTGACAGCGTCAGTGTGTCCTGTTCATTTGATGTTCACTCATTTCATGTGTGTTTTCCATGGAAAACAAGAGAATTTCCAAGCTTTTAAATGGTCGTGTACACACACACACACACACACACACACACACACACACACACACACACACACACACACACACATATAGCTTCTGCAGAAGAGGACACTGATTTATTTGAACCAGTGACAGCAACTAGGTCTCATGAAGGACTTTAAAGAGTAGTTTAAGTGTCTTTCTGATGTTACTAAAAGTGTGCATTTACATTTCCATTAAAATAAATACCTATTCTCTATTATCCAGACACCGATCTACATTTGTTTGGCATATCACCGTTTTTCTTGTAGTTTGTTTTCATGCATAGCCCACCAATCTGTTTAAAAACATACTGACCCAAGTGCCAATGATTATCAACAACAATGTCTACTGGCCCACCATAAAGCTGGTGAAATAGTCTTTTAACCTGTTGTCTGAATGGCAGCAATGATAACAGCTGGCCAAATTTTCTAAATTCAAATCAAAGGTATTTCATTGCTTCCCTGTATCTTTTCTCATCTCCTTTGCAATAGCATACACTGGACAATCCTTTATGAAAGAAATTTGAACCATCCAGATGTTCACCAAATAAAAAAACCCACAAAAAAATCCAACACGGCTGATAAGGGAAGCATACCATTATGACAGTTATTACTGTGTTTTCAATTTCATGCCATAACCTACAACATGATCATATGCTTTGAGATTTCAACAACATGTTAAAGTCACAGGATTTAACATATCCAACCTTGTTAATGAAGTAACACCTTTTACCGGTTTATTCACATTTATACAGCCAAGACGCAATATGAAATGTCTAAAATGCACTGATAAGTTCATTTTTTGGACCACTGTGGTTTCACCAAAACAGATCCAGGTCAACAGCCTACAAGTGCAATCACATTCTCTTAGCACCATTGTTGTGTCTACTAAGTCCTTATAAATCCTCCTTTACCTCTTTTCTGACCTCATGACATGTTCCGGTGAGGTAAAGGAAAACTGTACAAAAAAGGACTGAGTTTTCTTTACTATTTGCAATCAATGCTTACAGGGATACTACACCCTATCTGCTGACTGTTTACCACTCACAAGACCTATAAACATGCTGAACGTGGGTTTGTTTAGAGCAGTGTGGGTGAACAGAGATGGAAATAGTGCATTTCAGAAAAAAAAAAAATTGAAATAAATTGAGCATACAGCATGAGAGCAAGTGTATTATGAAGCAGGAGCAGTTTAAGACTATTAACATTTTGACACAATCTACCAATAAGAGTGAAAAGCTGTCAGCAGGAAACAGCATGGATTTAGGTTAATCACGGCCTCTATTCTTTAAGATGAACAAAACAGATAAAACCATTAAAGATTACAAGGGGTAATTCTTACCCTAAACTTAGATTTTGAGTATTTTGACATTTTTACTCTTTGGGATTTCATACTTTGTAGCATGCAGCATATACTGTAACACATCACGTGCATGAATGATGTTTACCAACAGCATGCAGATACAAAAGGACAGTCAACAACCACACGCATATCCAATCACACAATCTGCAGTCAAAATAAATTTAAATTATTTTAAAAAGAATTTTGTATAATTCTGACAAAACAAGCAGAACAGGTATTTTTCACAACTTGCTAAATCTGGACTCTGTTAAAGACACCCAGCTGTTACAAAGTTCATCTGTCCTGGGCTACGTTCTTTAAGTCTTGTACACATACAGTATTGGTTTATCTAATTCATGTAACAAAAGCACATTCAGGTGTTGGTATAAAACTGTATTTTGCTATACCTTTTTTCTAAAAGAACCTGTTATTATTTACAAAGGAAGTACACATCGATTTTAGATACATTAAAATATTATTCTGGTCTAATGGAAAAATACGTGACATCACAACAAGGTGGAGAGTAAGATCAAGACTGTTAAAAGAAAGTGACATATTTTTATCCAGTCTTGAGCAGATGACATGGCATTCAATAAAACATTGTATGATTAGTACACATTGAGATTAACTAATACAAGAAAAGGGTTATCAAAATGTCTTTACAGTTTCTGTTAAGACATTTATGACCAAACAGAGGTCATGGGTGTAGCATGGGACACAAGCAGTGATTAACACTGACAAGTGTTAAAAAATGACAAACTGTAAACTGTTCATATTTGATTTCAAGGTAGATATAATAATGTTCTGAGACCGCTGCTGTTAAACTTCTAAACATGCACTGTGTGTCCACAGTACTGTCCACAAAATTATTGATATGGTAAGTACAATCTGAAGCTCAATAAAAGGCAAGTAATCAGGTGTTATTTGTTTTAAAACCAGGTCAAATTAGGAGATAACAGTAAAGCGAAGTTAAGTTTTGACAAATTATAACTAACAATTTGATACTTATGCGTTTACAGGCTGCATATGTTTTATAAAACAACTGTTAATTCTTTAGTTGACTTGCTACACACACTGGAAGTTGAGACTGGCTAGAATCAATTTGTAATAACATTTCATACACCACCACCATGAAATCAATGGAGAGAAAAACTGTAAACATGATACAGGAAACATTGAGCAACAAGGTGCTGTTGAATACCTGCACCTCCTTCGTATTTGGCTATAGCATCTACACTTCATTATGCGTGTTTCTCAGGTTATCAAATAATATCTAAACTGTCATGAGCAATGTACATATAAATTATTATCCACCAATTATTCATGTAGAATTTAACTTATTTCATTGAGATATGTAAGCATATAGATTTATTAAAGTGTATACTATATTGGCATAGACAAATAAAGCCTGACATTATTCAGTCTCATTGCTTCTAGTTTGGAAGCACATCCTACAGTTCATGCTCATCATTAAACTATGGGAAATAATTTCTTGCTGTGGCCAGGAACCAATCTAATCAGTCCTATCCATAATATATACTACCAAAGTGTTTATGTCCTAGAATCTTACCTAGGAATAATACCAATACAATATAGGATCTTTTGTGGGCCATTATCAAGTTTTAGTCAAATGTTGGTTGGGTGGGTGGTTTAAATGGGTGGCAGTAAGCAGAAAGGTTCCTCATGGAGGTTTTAACATCCTTCTCATTCGTTGTTGAGTGACGGGTGTACGAACTGTGGGTTGATGAAAGAGAACCCTGCAAACTCGGCCTGGTCAATGTTGGCAATAACCAGCTCATCTGGTGGTGTGAGCTGGGGTTGAGTACGTGTGAAGAACTTGTCAAAGTTCTCCGCTCCTTTGCCACACTGTGAAAAAGACAAACAGAGAAGAGGAAGAAGTTTAGACATTAGGTATGTAAAATAATCTGGAACATGCAAGCAAATTAACTACACAGGACACAAATGAAAATCTAGACCACAGGCACACCGCAGCTCTTTAAAGGTAAGCACAGTATAAAGCAATTTTGTATAGGCAGCAGCCATTGCATACAGCAGAATCTGTTTTTAACTAGGTGGAAAATTTTCCACAAATGCACCCAAAGCACAGGATACCCATTATCATAGTCATTGTCAAACATCATTAGTCACTGCCATTGTCTTCACCATTCATATCACAAAATAACTTCGGACTAGGCTGGGGATCTTGACAATGTGCAACAAGTAAAAACTGTGACTTCTGTGATAACCTGTTGACTAAAATACGTGTTCATTGTGCCTCAGGCCTACATGGAATGGACAATATCTCCCACCTCATCCCCTGATATATTTTTTTTTTTCACAGCTATATGCAGTAGAAAATTAACAGTATCAGATTACATGCTCCAAATCTTATTCACCCTTCTGAATACTGAACCAACATTGGCACAGCTGTGAAATGGAAATGCAGTTTCAAACAAACAAGACACAGAACTGAATCTATGTGAGGAAATGGTGTCAGGACCTCCAGCAGAAAGCATGCTGGATTTCCAAAACCTCAGAAAACCTGTTATAATGCAGCTCCTGTGTTTTGGCTTCAGACGGCAACGCTTAAACATTTGACTTTGAAAGTTAATTATCTTACAGAAGAATAAAGTTAGTCCTTCAGCAATAGCACCACCATCAAGGTGAAATGAGGTCACAAAGAGGTTCATTAGTATATTCATGAGAGGGGTGCAAGTTATCAAAAATGTGTGACAGGTGACATCAAAAGTGCTGATGCTTGTGAGATAAGAGGATAATCAAATAAGACATGGACAGGGATCATCTTACATGATGGATGCAATAATGTTTCAGAGAATGTTTCAGCAAAGGAAGAACTTGAAAATATGAAGATGTGGGCGTGCATGTAATTTTGTTTCTCTTGCCCTCAAATGGAAAAAAAGTTATTGCTTGTACATATAATCACAGCTTTTAAGATAAAAACAAATGATTAGAAGTGTACTGTGGATATCAACATTACTTGTGCTGTTTATATTTAAGTATTATCAAATCATTGCATGTGAAATTAGTTGTTTTTTTTCCAGGCAACATTTACAAAAGCCATGTAACAA